>JASSUY010020738.1:0-36244 GCA_032466535.1 Forpus xanthops
CCAAGCTGTGTGGTTCGGTTGATACATTGGAGGGAAGGAATGCCATCCAGAGGGACCTTGACACGCTTGTGAGGTGGACTGATGCCAACCCTATGAAGTTTATCCATGACAAGTGCAAGACCCTGTAGCTGGGTTGGAGCAATCCCAGGCACAGCTACAGGTTGTGCAGGGAAGAGATTCAGAGCAGCACTGAGGAGAAGGACTTGGGGGTGTTGGTTGATGAGAAACTGAACATGCGGTGGCAGTGTGCGCCTGCAGCCCAGAAAGCCAACCATATCCTGGGCTGCACCAAAAGGAGTGTGACCAGCAGGTTGAAGGAGGTGATCCTGCCCCTCTACTCTGCTCTCGTGAGACCTCACTTGGAGTATCGTGCACAGTTATGGTGTCCTCAACATAAAAGGACATGGAGCTGTTGGAACAAGTCCAGAGAAGGACCATGAGGATGATCAGGGGACGGCAGCACCTCCTGCATGAAGACAGCCTGAGAAAGTTGGGTCTGTTCAACCTGGAGAAGAGAAGGCTGCGTGGAGACCTCAGAGCAGCCCTCCATTATCTGAAGGAGGTCTGTAGGGATGCTTTGAATGGACTCTTTGTTGGGGACTGTACTGAGAGGACAAGGGTTAACAGGTTCAAACTTAAACAGAGGATGCTTAGATTGGATTTGAGGAAGAAACTCTTTAATGTAAGGGTGGTGAGGCACTGGAATTGGTTGTCCAGGGAAGTTGTGAATGCTCCATCACTAGCGGTGTTCAAGGACAGATTGGACATAGCCTTGGGTGGCATGGTTTAGTGGGAGGTGTCCCTGCCCATGGTAGGGGAGTTGGAACTAGAGGATCTTAAGATCCCTTTAACCCTAACTATTCTATGATTCCTCATGATTGCAAATAAGCACAAATTATTCTCTGCTTCAAAAAGGGCAAGAAATATGGAGGGAAATACTGGATAGTGAGCTTCACCTACATACAGAAGAAGGCTCATGGAGCATATTTATTTCAAGGCTACCTTTACTTTGAGTGGAAACTGAGCTCCACTCAGAGCTCTGAGATCCCAGAGATCCCTTCTTACCTAAACTATTCTTTGGGTGTGATTTGTGCCTGGAGCCAGCATTGTAAACTCATGCTCATAGATGAAAAGAGGAACAGTCAGTGGTTTCAGAATTCCAAATTAGAGGTCAGATATGCCTGTACTCTTTAGTAGCTATGAGAAACTCTAATGTGATAGGTTAAGTAACAGAAATTTGAGACAAAAAGCTTATGTATTCAATGTTTTAACGGAAATGCATTTTCACGTTTTACATTCCTATTACTAATAATGTAAATATCTCTCAGTATATGTATCTGTGATTAAATCTAATCATACACACAAAAATCAGAAAGTATCTTCCATATTTTTTCTCCAAATGAAATTACTTCAAAGACTAGAAATTGAAAGTGAACCAATGCAACAATAAATTATAAATGTTTACATGGTGTGATAGGTAATAAAATTAAGTCCTTTAAGTAAGTCTATCTCTAAACTACAAGTTCTGGTTCCACATTCAATAAATGGAGCTATTATGTGACAGTGATCTTCACTATCAAGAGTGCTAACAAATAAAACACTACAAATATTCTCATATCAGTTTTTTTTAAGGAGCGTCATGAAGTATAGAAAGCTATATTTAATATTATCTCCTCTGAACTTCTAATTAGCTGCCTGATATTACATGTTCATTCCATAAATCACACTCAATCAGCAACCATGGAATGTTTCCTCTGTCTGCAAACAAACAAAGCAATATATCAATAAACGAAGACATCAGTCAAATTAATTATTTGAAAGTTGGTTCCCAGCAAAATTTTCCTGTAAGAGAATTGTCTACTTTATATGCATCCCAGTTAAGTGAATTCTCTTATGCTCGTTCCCAAAGACTGCTCCTATACCTGTGACTGAGTTAGCTATATTTTTTAGGCAATCTGCAATTTATATTGTAAACACACAAAAACACTTAGATAGTAACATAATCTTAAAATTCCAGTCTAATGCAATCAATCAATCAATCCTAATTTCATAGGTTGTTTTGAAATTCCACATTATCCACTTTCCAATTATAAAACATGTATTTTAATGCCTAAAGTTGAGAAAATAAAGATTGCTACTGCGTTTTATGAGCATAGATTGTCTTGATTTTTCAGCCTTATGGAGTGTTACAATGAAAACTGGACAAAATTTTGTGACAAGTAATTACCAGCCCTTCATTTAGAATGTCAAAGGAGGAAGCAGTTAAATTCCTTTCCAGAGTAATGACTAAACCAAAAGTCATTTCAAGTTGTAGGTTATACTCCAGGCCAGGCAGTAGCTGAACTCAGGAATTAGGAAGGGCAGATGAAACTGATTGTAAGAGGGTACTAACAAAATTTCTAAGAGGTCTGAGCACAAACAGACTTTGAAATGTGAACAATGACAAAATGATCTTTTTTAATAAAGGAAAGTAGGGAAATGTTTTTCAAAGACACATCTGATACATCCGTTCCATTTCTCCTTCCATTAACAACAGTTTGCCAATCCCCTTAATACTGGTGTTTCTTTAAATCACATATCTGAATAAGTATCAGAACGTTCTGGCCAGCTGTCTTGAGCTCCAGTTGCAGAATAACATGCAAAGCACTGAAATCTGTTTAGAATATTATTTGTTTACACTAAAAAAGTGATTGTCTACCGTGTGATACTATTTTGTGGCTCTGCCTTTTCATCTTCATTTCTTCTCAAGTAAATTGTTTATCCTCATGCTACAATCATAGGTTCTGCCTGAAATCAGAGCTAACATTCTGCTGAAGCACTTTTCCATTGAAGGCTCCTTGTTTCATTCTCTTACACCATATCTTTACCTTTGAATTTCTCTCAGTTAACCAACTCCCTCTCTTGCATCTGCCAACTGCACAAGATTAGGACCAGTCACTTTCTTGCTGGTCTGCAAAACAGACATTTCTTGTGCGATTCACAGCATTCTCCCATGTCTTCTTGCAGTACAGTGATGTCAGTGGACTGACACTTGTGCAAGAGAACAGTACAAGGAGAATTCTGCAAAAAGCTCCAGCAGATTCCTTCATAAAATCCTCCAGGTTTTTTTCACCCCCATAAGAAATAATGAGCTTTTGGAAAAGAAGATGCTTTCCTATAGCAAATGTAACAGTTAAAAGAATCACTCTAGAGGTTCAAGTACTTTAATTTTTCTGGGATGCCCTTCATGGTTTTCCAAGTATGAATTTTACATTTCTCCCTATCACAAAACTCCTGGAGCTGGTGATTGAGTAATCATATTAGCAAGTCTCAGAGACCTCAGGAATTGACATTTATTGTATTACCAAATTTAAACAAATAAACAACAAGCAAACAAAATAAAAAGGAAACAATCGAGTTCATGAAAGATAATTATGTTTTAGGACTATTTTCATCAAGAAATCAATGCCTGTTCAGCTCTGCAAATTATTTCCTGGCATAGTGCTTTTTTGGAAATTAACTCAGACTACTGCTATATCTTACCAAACAAATGGGTTACGTGAATCTGCTGCATAATTCCATGGTTATGATATATTGAACTTTTTGCTGAAGTGAATGCAAATTTCTCCCACAATTTGCTTTTACTGAACCCTGGAAAGGTGAAATGTGAAAGACAGAAAGCAACTTTAGGACTTCAGCCACTGAAAGCAAAACAGCTAGAACACTAAGTATGTTGTTATGTGGTTATATAGCCATTCATAATTGTCATGACAGCCCTTGATCCTTTTATTATTGTTATTACTGCTGTCCCAGAAAGGTAAATGGGAAGTGGGAATTTAAGTGTCGGCACCACTTCTGAAAATGGTATTTAATCACCTGAAAAAAAGCAACAGACATAAAACAGAACAGCATATCTAGCAGAGAAGCACATGGAAGCAGGGTAAGTGACTTTCTAATTTTGGCCCTGTAAACTTGCCATGCAGATGCTGCTTAACACACAGCATTCAACCCTGCAGGAAGCTCAGCAGCTCAACCCTTGATAGGGCTGCACAACTCAGTTGTGCATCTATAAACTGTTCTATATTTAACCACTAAGGAGCCTGAACCATATGACAGCAGAGCAGTTGCTGTTGTGCTCTCTATTTTTGATATTCAGGAGCTAATGATGTGTGCACTACATAGGATATGGAAAACACAACTTTATTCTACCCTCTGAATGACAGAATTCAAACAATTTCCACAGTACTCAATGCTGACTTCACAACTGAGCTGTTGAGAGGTTTTGCTCCTTCTGCTGAAGATGTATCACTGTGTAAGAAAAACTGAGATTCATTCACATCCATTTTGTTTGCTTTGGTTTGGTCTTAATGTAATGCCTATTGATTTATGTTAGAAAGATAAGGCTACTGGCAATTACCAAGTTTCTATCCTTGCAAGCAGTGCAGCACTTGCTGTGTTTACATGCAGTTCATGCCTGAATAAGTATTGTTAAAGAAGAACTTGCTAAATTAGTCCAGGGAATCACACAGCAATTTCATCTAATTGTCATTTGTCAGAACTTTATTACTATCACTGAATATTTTTAATTATATTAAGAAAGGGAAGATGTTAGCTTTCAATTTCATAATATGTCAGAGACTCCACAAAAAGAATCCATAATTCCATGATTTATCATGTTGAACTAGACTCACAGTAGTAAATATTGCTTGCTGATGAAAATTACCATCAGTTAAAAGAAAAAGCTTTTGTTGTCTCTTGTGGTATTGCTTTATTATTATAGTTTTAAATATATCAAATCTAACCTGATGGTTTCCTTTCTCTATGTTCAGCTGTTCAAAGAATGCAGACAGCTAGCTTTATTAAATATTGAAAATTTAGATAATTCAAACTAAAGTGAGATGAATTATATGAAAGTGAAGCATTGTCAACAGCTCTTTTTCATCTGTGGTTTTAAAGAAAGCTGCTGCAATTAAAACTTCTGTATTGTATATACTCTTAAAAATTCCAGTGGATCGTATTGGGACCCTCAGGGAGTCAGAGTCAGAATGCAGAGGAGTTCATTTTCTGGATTATGATCAGGTTAATAGGAATGACAGGCATTAGGTAGGAAAATGATAGTACAGTACGTAAAACTCATGCATTGCAGCATCCACTATTGACACTACCCTCATATTCCAGCCATTTTTTCTGACCTATATATTTCTTACCTAATTATGAGTTTTTAAGAGGAATTGGCTTGCAGATGAGTAATTCATATACAGTAGTGTATTAAAGTGTTGCATACATTTTATTATTTTTCAAAATCATATAGTCCTGAACTGATATTATAACCTAGTAAAACCCTCTGAAAATACAATGGAAGCTATTCCAATGTGCATTCACCACAAGGTTATCTGACATTGTACCTGGTAGGAAATGTAAATTTGGAACTAGTCAGGTCTGAGATCCTGCAGATATAGGAGCAAACCTGTAGCTCAATCTTTAGCTATGACTACCCAAATGACATGGCAATTTCAGTCACCTTTTCCTCACATGCTGCCAGCTTAATACTCAGTACATTCTGCTGTATGCAGTAAAATATGCTGGTAGGTTCAGTTTAGTTGTGTATATTTTAGTTTACAAGTTGATGAAACTGCCTTCAAAATGCAAAAGCTTCACTCAGAAATTATTTCTAAATCACTTCCCAGCCAGTAATGATCGTTAAGAAGTAGTAATTAAACAGAGATACAGCTCTGCCGAGATCACAGTATTGCTCTGTTGAGACAACTGAGGTTGGAAATAAAGTTAACATAAAACATCACAGCTATCTGCTTCAATATACATATTGTGTTAAATAACAAAGTTTCTATTTAAACTCTTCAATTCCTCTGTTGTGGAGCAGCTTGATAATTCAACCAAAGGAATCTCATACACTTTTTTTTCCAGAATATTGTCAATACACCCACTGGTAGGAAAGATTGTTTCTGACATCGAGATAATAACGAGCCCCACCTGAGTCAAGGTCCCACTTTGCTTTGATTCATTTGATCATGCGGTAGCACGATCCTTAATCACACCCTCATCTAGAAGGGTGCACAGCCTCTCTGAGGTCGTGCCTTGGTGTCCTGTTTACACCACTTCACTTTACTACAGCCTGGGCACACTGCGGAAGAACTGGCTCCCTAGTGCTGCTGAACACCCACTCAACCACATGACCTGGCACATGTGCTGCAACATCCCTTCCTGGGCTCCATCAGGCAGGAAAGGAAGATGAGCAGAGGCAAAGCAATGCTTACTCCATCGTCACATAGCTTTACACGTAAACCAAGTTTCACTAAATTTCCAGCTTATCCACTATTTTGCTCTCCTTCTTCTACACCTGTCCAACATGAATGAAAATAGGCTTGTACATTTCATTCTGCATCTAGAATATATTTACAGCAGAAGAATGCTTTAAGTGTAATTACTGAATTACAGAAGAGACACTGAAGCTGTACCTTTACTCTCAATTGCACTTGTCAAACACTTATTTGCCTTTTATGGACTACTGTATGCCCATCTCTGATAATTACTCAGAGCTGTTCCTTGGCACACAGTTATTTAAGGTTTCTTTTCAGCTTTCTGAAATAAATTGTTTTATTTCAGGGTGGGCAGAATATAACATTTTACCAGATAAGTTCATGGAAAGGAATATGAATGAATTTAATTGCTAAGGTGAGTAGCTCAAGAGAGGATGCTTTCAACACCTGAGCAGGGGGAAGCTCAGCATCCAGGAGCCTCAGCTCAGAGCAGCAACAGCCACCAAGGGAGCCTCAAGTCCTCGACAGGACTCGGCCAGGAGCCAGCAGCCCAGCTGACGCAAGCAGCTGACTCAGAGGGGGGGCACCAGCAGGAGCGGCACCAGCCCTGAGTGGTTAAAAACCTGCTCTAGGGAGCTCGTGTGACCAGCAGAGCAGCGAACACCGTGGGTAAACAGGGTAGCTTTGAGGTAGTTTGCGCAGGCAGGCGAGTGGGATGGTGAGCACTCACCGTATGACCAGGGTCCAGTCTGGGAGCTCTGCTCTGGCTGCCCCGGCGGTGGGCAGTGTAGGGACCTAGACAGAGCGAAGAGAGGGGAGGCCACAGTGCAGAGCTTGGAGTGTAGAGAGTGCCTGCACTGCTCTCCTGAGGGGAGGGTGCGCAATGGGCAGAGCTGGGGATGCTGGGGATGGACTCTACATGAGGGACTGTAGTGATAGGACAAGGGGTAATGGGTTCAAACTTAAACGGGAAATTTAGATTGGATCTGAGGAAGAAATTCTTTACTGTGCAAGTGGTGAGGCACTGGAATGGGCTGCCCAAGGAAGCTGTGAATGCTCCGGCGCTAGTGGTGCTCAAGGCCGGGTTGGACAGAGCCTTGGGTGACATGGTTTAGTGGGAGGTGTCCCTGCCCTGCAGGGGGGTTAGAACTAGATGATCTTAAGGTCCTTTCCAACCCTAACTATTCTATGATTCTATAATTGTAACCAAACAATTTTCCTAACATAGTCCAGTTTTCTCAAGAGCCCTGTGCTGTATTTAATTATGTCTGGTTTTACTAAAAGGTCCACTCTTTTTAACAACATTTGATTTTTTTACAGGAGCATACAAAAGAATAAATGAGGGAATACAGACAAGACTGACAACACATTTAACCTCATTAAAGTAAAATTATGTCGCCATCCTTCCTGAAGTATTACCGCATGAGAAATAGTAATCATAAATCATATTGAAATGTTAATGTTTCATTTTGCTGTTCATAGAGATTACTCAAATTAAGGTACATATAGTACCAGATACCTTTTAAAGAAATACTAAGTGAAATGGCCTCAACAAGCAGCAATCACAGACCAAAACCAAAATAAAGCTCTACTAATAACAGAAGTTTCTACAGATAAAAATACAACCATATCCTATGAAGGCTCAAAAATCAAGTTGGTTTGTGCTTATGTGCCCACAGATACATGAAATATGTTCCTTTCTGTGCCCAAAACTGTGTCACAATCTCTTCTGTCTTACGATAAGTATCAGCATTCCCCATCCTGCCCTTCTGTTTTGCTTCCTTCTCTCATATTATCTCATATTCTTCCATCAGCCTTGAAGGATGAACATCTTTCATTCTTCCTTCCCTCTCTTCTTATCCCTATGGTGATTTCTTCCCTGTCTGTTTTTTCCCACTTTGCCTCTTTAAATTCCCTTGGGTCTCGCTTTCCCATCTTATCAGACCATACATGAACTTTGCTGCAAGCAGAGTTGTATGAAATGATTTTTAGTGCTGCCAGCAGTTGGGAGAGTATTGCTTTAATGATCCTTCATGCGAAGCAGATTAAAAGCCTCAAGCACAAGTGACCTTTAGTCCAGAACAAACCTTATGTTACAGCCATCATACTCCACACCTTAGCTTTTTCATAGAGTGCACATATAACAGGATATACAGAGGCTGTGTATAGACAGAGATAAATAGAATTACTTTACTCTAAATTTAAAGCTGTGCATATCATCCTTATGCATATCAAACTCATATTTTAGGAGTTTGGTTTCATGGAATTTAGTCAAGAGCCTCTCACTTTCTTTCAGAGAAAACACTATTTTGTCAGTCTTCTGTTCCTGAGGATACATTCCCACTCATGCAATTCCCCGTGGGCACATTGAGCAATATTGTTCTTTTCCGACAACCTATCAGAACCGGAAGTGACTGTGCCACATCATTCATTTGTAAATCACAACATTAAACTTTTCTCAGCGGATACATGAAAGGATTTAGAGAGCAGAGAACAAAATAGCTCCAGTTGCAAGCACTCCCCTAAGGATTGAAACACCATGTGTTAGCAGATACTAGATATTTAAACAAATGTAAAAAAGGAGTGCATAAAATCATAATAACTCAAGATAAGCACCAAATTAACACAAGTCTTTTATAAATTAGGTATCTTTATAAAAGCATTCAATTTACTAATAGCTCTAAGTCTATACACAGTTTCTGATACCAAACAATGGATTTAAGTTCCTAGGAGCCTGATCACTGTATCTGCTGGGTTCAATAGGACACCTTGGCAACTCTGCTCTGCTGGGGTTATGACAGTCTTGTTCAGGCAAAGAGCAGAAGACTGAACATGAGAACTATTTACTATAAGGGTAAATGGGGCTCTGTACATACATGCAGTTCCAGCTGCCTTTTACTGGCAGAATCCCTGTTACTTGCTATGCTTGCAAGGAAAGCTCCTACAAAAGAAAAGCTAAATTTAGCAATCCTTTCAGATACTCAGACAGCAATTTTTATAAGACAGAAAATAATTTTCTTCAAATGATTTTCCTAATAGTGTTGTAGTTAATTCCAAATGAGGAGTGTGCTGGACTTTGATCCCAGCTTCCTTATACTTAATTGGATGGTTGAGGCTAAAAATATTCCCAGTGGTCAACCAAACCACAATGTAAGATTACATTAAATATGCCAATCATCGGGTTCAGACAGAAGGGCATAAAGAGCAGCAGAACTTAAGTTCTATTATTAATGCTAAGTTCTATTATTAATGGTAAATTGACTATCACATCAGAATAACAATACGCCACGAGTTGCTTGAAATAATAATGCATTTCCTAATATGAACTCTTATTAATATGATTAGGAGGCAATGAAGTACAATATAATGCCCAAAGTGAATTCATGATCATTTCCTGTACTAAACCACACTGGAAAATTCATGCTTATAAACTAATTAGACATCCTGCTCCAAAATACTATGTTCCAGAAAAATTCCAGGGAATAGGGAAACGTTTATTAAAGGTTCCTTACTCAATTTTTAAAATAGCTTGGGAAATGTATCTAATACTGAACAGAAACAGCAGAGAAAGGAGTCTTTAAAACATAATCATTACTTGAAAATGTACAACAGTCCTATCTGACACTGCAGTATGAACTGTGGTATAGCAATTCAACTTCTGGAAACAGTGTGTTCAGGAGATGTCAAGCTTCACAACTGTTTAAATGAGTAGTCACATAGCAGGGCAATGCTTTGGACTGGAGTTTTATGAAAGCAAGTATATATAAAAGCTATTTTAAATTTGTGTATTCTTAACAGAAAAATACTCATCAGCACATGTTACAGATTAGTGTGTTCCATGCAGCAGCTTTATTAGCATGTTGATAATACTTACAGTTGGCATACTGTACGTATAAGCTCCTGTACTGCTAAAAAAAAAAAAAACAAAAAAACCACAGTATATCTAATGGAAGTAAAGAAAGCCTTTTTTAGTAGCTAACCTTTTCCTCTCTTGTTACTATAGTGAAGATCTGCTAAAACACACATCTTGGGAGCAGAGTGAAGGCAGGAGGTTGGCATTTTGTTTCCCTGCATAAACTGGGCACCTTAGGTATAAGAAAATCGCCACATCCCTCTGACAAGTCACTTCATATAGCCCCCTGATCATGCTTTTGAACTTCGTTAACTGACCAAATCTTATGTACTTCTTGTAAGGAATAAATCTTTCGTAAATAATATCAAGCAGTACTCCAGAGAACTGTTTTAGGCTGAGTACAAGAGGCTTTCTGAAGACATCCTGAACATGTAATTTTGTTTGGAAGACGTATTTTTCTACACAAGCTGGACCAGAAGGCCAAGCTCTGAAGAGAAATTAAGTCAGATTTCTTTTACCTCCACTGAATAAAGAACATTTGTTCCATAAGAACAAACACTGCATAAATAAATAAGCTTTTGTATTCTTGATCTTTAAGCTGCTTGCTTTCCGTTAAGTGCTAAATTTTATTAATAGAAAATTATTTAGAATGGTCTGACCAGCAGTCTACTCATTTAATGAAGCACTTAAGACATATATGTATTCACCATGCCAACTGCCAAATTATCAAATCTATTCTGAAAACTGCAATTCCAATTGCTAAAAGCAGTCTCTATCTGCCTATATTCAAAGAACTGTGTTATTCTCCTGCATGTTCCAGGAAACCTTACTTCATTCTTTCCTTTGACATTCAAATAACTTACTTCAGTGTACAAAGAGAAAGAATATTGCTAGGTCTGTGACCCTCGATCACAGACCAGTTTTAACATATACGTAGTTGCTCCAGGCAAGAAAATCTAGATATAAAATTATTTCATGCCTGTGAGCTTCAAGACTGAACTAATTTTGGTTTACCTAGAGTAATAAAACCTCAAAGAGTTCATATTTTATGAATGCCATCCTCCTATTCACAACTATAAAGTTATAGTAAATTATTGGCTGTGCACTAAAAAATGTATCAGCATCAGAAGCTTGGGTCTGACTATTATTCAGACTGAAATATGAATGAGAGTGTACTGGTTTTGTCTGGGGCAGATTCAGTTTTTTTCAGAACAGCTCACACGGTGCTGTGTTTTGGATTTGTTTGGGAAATAGAGTTGGTAATACAAGGCTGTTACAGCTACTGCTGAGCAGTGTGTGCACAGCATGAAGGATTTCAGTATTTTTCACATTGTTCCACAAGCAAGTAGGCTGAACTGCACTAGAAGCTGAAAATGGATATGGCTGGGACAGCTGACCACAACTGTCCAAAGGGACATCCCACACCATACGGTGTTATGTTCAGCAATAAAAGATGGGGAGAGGGCCACACATTCGGAAAAAGGGGGGACATTAACAGCTAAAGCATCTGTTTTCAAAATAACAGATACACGTGATGAAGCACTGCTTTCCTGGAGATGGCTGAACACCCACTGCCAGTAGAGAGCAGTGACTGAATTTCATGTTTTGCTTTGCTTCTGTGCAAGGCTTTTGCTTGACCAGATAATCTGTCTTGATCTCAACCCATGCTTTTTCTCACTTTTACCTTTCCAATTGTCTCCCACACCCCACTGGCGGAGAACTGAGTAAGCAGTGCAGTGGGACACAGATGCTGTGCACTCTGCGTAACACTTCTATTGCTAACAACATCCTCTGGTTTCTTTCTAACTACAAATTATAACATTACATCTCTTCAGATAACTAAGAATCATTTTCTTTTCAATTCAAATAAAAAGTTAAATGGTTCTAAAAACTTTATCTCCTTCTAAATACAAATGGAACATAGAATGATAGAACAGTTAGGGCTGGAAAAGACCTTAAGGTCAAGTTCAAACCCCCCTGTCATGGGCAGGGTCACCTCACACTAAACCATGTCACTAAAGGTTCTGTTCAACACAGCCTTGAACATCACCAGGGATAGAGCATTCACAAGTTCCTTGGACAACAAATTCCAGGGCCCCACCACCTTCACAGTAAAGAACTTCTTCCTTGTATTCAATCTAAACTTTCCCTGTTTAAGTTTGAAACCATTACCCCTTGTATAACCACTACAGTGCCTCATGAAGAGCCCCTTGCCAGCACCCTTATAAGCCCCTTTCAGATACTGGAAAGCTGCTATGAGGTCTCCACACAACCTTCTCTTCTCCAGGCTGAACAGACCCAACTTTCTCAGCCTATATTCATACGGGAGGTGCTCCAGTCCCCTGAACATCCTCCTGGCCCTCCTCTGGACTTGTTCCAACAGTTCATGTCCTTTTTATATAGAGGACACCATAACTGCACACAATACTCCAAGTGAGGTCTCACTAAAGCAGAGTAGAGGGGCAGGATCACCTCCTTCAACCATGCTCCGTTTGATGCAGCCCAGGATATGGGTGGCTTTCTGAGCCGCAGGCATACACTGAAACCGGCTCATGTTCATTTTCTCATTAACCAATCAACACCCCCAAGTCCTTCTCCACAAGGCTGCTCTCAATCTCATCTCTGCCCAACTTGTAGCTGTGCCTGGGATTGCTCAGACCAAGCTGTAGGACCTTGCACTTGTCATGGTTCAACTTCATGAGGTTGGCATCAGCCCATCTCACAAGCGTGTCAAGGTCCCTCTGGATGGCATTCCTTCCCTCCAGCACATCAACCAAACCGCACAGCTTGGTGTCATTGACAAACTTGCTGAGGGCGCACTCAATCCCACTGTCTGTGTCACTTATAAAGATGTGGAACAAGACTGGTCCCAACACTGATCCCTAAGGGGCACCACTCGATACTGGTCTCCAGCTGGACATTGAGCCGTTGAGCACAACTTTTGCGTGCAGCCATCCAGCCAGTTCTTTATCCACTGAGTGGTCCACCTATCAAATTGATGTCTCTCCAACTCAGAGACAAGGGTGTCATGTGAGACAGTGTCAAACGTTTTGCACAAGTCTAGGTAGATGACATCAACTGCTCTACCCCTGTCCATCAGTTCTGTAGCCCCATAATAAAAGGGCACTGGATTGGTCAGGCAGGATTTCCCCTTAGTGAAGCTGTGCTGGCTGTCACCAGCACCCTGTTGTTTTTCATGTGCCTTAGCATGCCTTCCAGGAGAATCTGTTTCAAGATTTTGCCAGGTACAGAGGTGAGACTGATTAGTCTGTAGTTCCACGGCTCATCCACTTTCCCCTTCTTGAAAATGGGGGTTATATTTCCCTTTTTCCAGGCATCAGGGAATTCACCTGACTGCCATGATTTTTCAAATACGATGGACAGTGGCTTAGCAACTTCATTTGCCAGCTCTTTCAGGACCTGCAGATAGATTTTATCAGGTCCCATGGACTTGTGTATGTTTAAGTTCTTAAGATGGTCTCGAACCAGATTTTCTCATATAGTGGGCTCAAGGTCATCATTCTCACAGTCCCTGCATTCGCCTTCCAAGACTTGGGTGGTATGGTAAGAGCATTTACCAGTGAAGACTGAGTGACTGAAGTTACTCTTTTCCTGAATAGATCTTTGGGTTATGTTTTGCTAGTCATTGTTCTCAATTTTTCTTTGTAATTACTTGGTATGGAAATTGCTATTTGTCACATTCTTATGATAGAAGAATAATACATGATAACGTGAGTATAATATCTTTTGTACAGTGGTCTGTAAAGTAATAATTGACAATCTTATTTATGTATGTGCTCCAATATCATGTCGTTTTAGTTTTATTTTAAATAAAACAGCATCTGCTGTTTGCCCATATCACATACCTTTTGCAATCTATTTTTATCATCTATATTTAATTTGAAATACTAATTTTAAAAGATACCTATTGAAAGCCTTAAGCTTCCTGACACATCATTAATAAAAATACCACTGAAGCTGAGCAGCATACAAGTAATTTAATCTAGTAAATAAATTTTCTTAGTTGTTGGGTTTTCTTGTATTTTAATGGCTGGTCTAGAAACTTCTGTTATATCTGTTACACTGATGTGTATTAAGCAACAAACCTGCGTTCACCTAAGTTTATGATTAAACCACTAATATCACTAAAATAAATTCCTGTGGAGACTGAAGGTCACTGCATTCTTACTGCAGCTTTTATTGGTACAAGTGTATAGACAACATCTTTCAAAACCAGCCAACTCTCTGCACCTGCCACCTCAGCTAACAGAAGACCAACTGTGCTGGATCAGACCAACCATCTGCTATTCTAATACTTTGGCTTAGTCAGTGGACAGTAACAGATAACTAGGAAGAAGTGTAGGAATGAAGCAAATATTAAGTAATAAAACTTCCTTCATAATATTTTAGTTTCCAACAACTGCTTGGAACTTCCTTAAGGCATGGGCAGTGTCTGTATTTTCAGCAGCCATCAGGGTTTTGTCACGGGAATTTCAGCCTCCTTTCAGTACACATGAAGTTCCATTGGGATTTTTACATAGATTAAGCCTTGATTAGATATTGGGAGGGGAATAGGAATCTGGGGGAATGGGAAGGGTGGAAACAACCAGTGAGAAGAACATTTTTTTCCATTTTAAAATATTCTGAGTACGGAGACCTCACAGCAGCCTTCCAATATCTGAAGGGGTCCTATAGGGATGCTGTGGAGGGTCTCTTCGTGAGGAACTGTACTAAGAGGACAAGGGGTAACGGGTTCAAACTTAAACAGGGGAAGTTTAGATTGGATCTGAGGAAGAAATTCTTTATTGCAAGGGTGGTGAGGCACTGGAATGGGTTGCTCAGGGAAGTTGTGAATGCTCCATCACTGGCGGTGTTGAAGGCCAGGCTGGACATAGCCTTGGGTGACATGGTTTAGTGGGAGGTGCCCCTGCCCATGGCAGGGGGGTTGGAACTAAATGATCTTAAGGTCCTTTCCAACCCTAACTGTTCTATGATTCTATGATTCTATGACTGCAGGTTGCCTCTGGTTGCCATTTGTTAATCTACTAGTGTGGAGTTAATGACCACAGTCTGCTTCTTTAAAGGCAGTTTGCTCCTGAACATTTGTTCAAAGTAAGAGTTCTTAAGTGAATTACAATTTGCTAGCAATTGGGTGCTAACTTCCCCTGTGAATACTGCTAGTAAGGCATTAGCACACCTCAGCTTTGTATTAATAAACAAGAGAAGCAGCCATGTTCAAAGACTGACCGAGAGCCTGTAGATTAGTCACCACACAAAGGTAGGGGCTCTGAACTGTTTTCTACTTCTCCCCAAGGTATGGAACCAGCTAATCTTCTTGATTTCAAAGCTATTTAAGTTCAGTGACTAAACTACGTAGCACATGTACCTCATGAATGCTTTTAAAAGGCTCTGGGCAAAGTTTTCTTTTCTTTCAAAATCTAACAATGAAGTACATTGTCCCACATTTACTGTATACTAACAGCATCCCCAAAGATAGCCAGCATGAGGTACATTCTCACACTACCTGGAACTTACATACCCATAAAAACAAGCACTTAGTAAATCCTTATCCACACAATTAAAAGCTGCCATTTCATTTACCAGAAATGAAACACAGTTACTCTCCCATTTATAAAAGCAGAAAAAAAAAAAAAAAAAAAAAAAAACAAACCAAAACTATTGAGAAGGTGAACTGTTGCTAACACCATGGATTTTCTGCTGCCCACATTACAGTACTGTCACTCCAGAGATGTCAGTCGAGCACATTCACAGACAAACCAATTAGTTATAAACTCTTCTTACTGTAAAAATGTTCCTCTAAGTGAAAAAAAAATCTAAAAAAGTCCTGGTAAAAATGAGTCCTTTTAATCAGGAATATTAAAGGCAAAAAAGCAATTGTGTACATTCACCTACACTAGAAGTTTAAATTAGAGTTTTGTTAGACTCCAAGGAGAGTTGACAAGTGAATGGAGACAAATATAATGTCCAAATCATTTATTAGAGCTAGCACAAGTAATTAAAGAAAGAGAAATTCTGATAAGAGGCGTAAGCAATTGAGTCTACTTTTGGTTTTCTTCTGCTGAACACTAAAATAATATAGCAGACTGAAAGTTCATTGATTCTGTCTTCCCAAACCTTCTCCCTCTTCCTCATTAACTCTAGTGAAGCTAAACTGTAAACTGGAATAAGTATGAGTTTATTGTCAGTGGTGGAAACTATTTTCATTGAATATTTTATATTTTATTTCATAGATAATTTTAAAGCATTCCTATATTTTAACCAAAAGTATATTCTTGATCTTATGCCCTAAATTCCTGCAGCTTTTATAAAATAATGTAATTTATGCATCACTAATGAGTTATCATAGTCTGTTGTGTTAAGGTCTGTGTGGGAAATAATTGTGTTTTTAGAGTTGTCATGAGTTCAACTGTAAAAGTGGGGTTTTTTTCTACTTCTCAGTAGCTGGTGCAGTGCTGTGTTTTAGATTGAGTCTGAAAACAATGCTGGCAACACACCAATGTTTTAGTTGTTGTTAAGTATTGTCTACTGTGATCAAGGACTTTTCAGTTTCATGTTCTGCCAGTGAGGTGGGGCACAGGAAGCCAGGACGAAGCAGAGACAGGACACCTGACCCAATCTAGCCAAAGGGGTAGTCCATATCACAGCATATCACTCCCAGTAGATAAACTGGAGGGAGTTACCCAGGAGGCCCAGATCACTGCTCGGGTTGGCCTGGGTATTGGTCAGCAGGTGGTGAGCAACTGTACAGTGCATCACTTGCGTTTATTATTGTTTTCCTTTCCTCTTCTAGTTTTATATTATCTTCCTTTGCTATTTCCCTTATCAGTAGTAGGAGCAGTAGTAGTTTTGTATTATATTTTATTTACTGGACTATTCTTATCTCAACATGGGGGGTTTACATTCAATTATCCTCCTCATCCCGCCTGGAGGGGGTTGGGAGGAGTGGTGAGCAAAAAGCAGCATGGTTCTGAGTTATCAGCTGGGCTTAAATCACAAGAGTGAAGCTATTACCCTTTCAGAACTGCTGTGGACCTTCATCTCACTGTATCTGCTATGTATGCAGACCAGCTCTCCACCTTCAACTAAAAGAAACTGATGAATATTTCCTGAAAGCTAAGTGCTAAAGTGCAGTTTTCACATCCACATTTCATAAGGCACTGGTCTATGTTATAGCATTGGTTAAACATATGCGTTTCTTTAATTTTAAAAGCTAAGTTTTTTGTTGCAGCAAGAAATAAATACTCTAAAGCCATTACACCTGGATCTAGCTTCCAGAAATTACTGCATATAGGCAAGCTTAGAAAAAAGTGACATATATGTATTTTTACCGTTACTGCTGGGGATTTTAACCACAGTAATTTCTTAACATAATGGCATGCAGCTGTTACCTCTTAGAATGCATTCGCTCAGTACACATAAACACAGAACACTTTAATTTTAGTTTAATAGTAAATATAATATTTATCTTGACAGGAGTGTGAAGTCACCTATTTCACAGAATCATAAAATATTTAGGGTTGGAAAGGACCTTAAGATCATCTAGCTCCAACCCCCCTGCCATGAGCAGGAACACCTCCCACTAAATCATGCCACACAAGGCTCTGTCCAACCCGGCCTTGAACAACACTAGTGGTGGAACATTCACAACTTCCCTGAGCAACCCATTCCAGTGCCTCACCACCTGCACAGTAAAGAATTTCTTCCTCAGATCCAATCTAAACTTCCTCTGTTTAAGTTTGAACCCATTACCCCTTGTCCTATTACTACAGTGCCTCATGAAGAGTCCCTCCCCAGCATCCCTATAGGCCCACTTCAGATACTGGAAAGCTGCCATGAGGTCTCTACGCAGCCTTCTCTTCTCCAGGATGAACAGACCCAACTTTCTCAGGCTATCTTCATACAGGAGGTCCTCCAGTTCCCTGATCATCTTTATGGCCCTCCTCTTTACTAGTTCCAACAGTTCCATGTCCTTTTTATGTTGAGGACACCAGAACTGCACACAATACTCCAAGTGAGGTATCACAAGAGTAGAGTAGAGGGGCAGGATCACCTCCTTCACCTGCTGGTCACGCTCGTTTTGATCAGAAAGTAAATATGAGAGAGCAATTACGGTATTCACAATCTCATTGATATATCAACTTGGACAAACTCTCTCTAGTTGAGTAATTAAGTTTTAATACTCATCTAATATTTTGGCCACTGCTGAGATTCCAACAAGGGTGTTAATTAATGCCAGTTGTGAAGCTGATTTCCGTACTGCAGCCATCTGTCTCACAGATACTGAATCATTTAATTATTTTAAGGTGTAATTATAGATGTCTCAAATTGGTTAAGACCAACCCATTCAGTATTTTTAAAAAACAATGCCGCAGTCAGATACTATAAACAGGCTCTTTTCCAGATAATACGGTTTAAGTGAGACACACTAGTAGTGAAATAGAGCCATTACAGTAACAACCTCATAGTAAAAGCCAGAGATGAGCAAAACCAGATTTGTGTAAGAGTACCTATAAAATGCAAGCCTCTGGAAAAAAAAACAAATGCAGAGTACTCTTTGTTTATAATTTTAAAAACTCCTGAAAGAATGTTGAAACTTAACTTTGTTATATAGATTTTATGTGCAATTATTTTGAGTGTGCACACTATTTTTATTTAGTAGTGGAACTGTCTGCAATTATAACATATTAACCAGATGCCATGATAACTGAACCATATATTAAAAAATAAAAAAAACTCAAACCTTTAAATGCATAAAAGTCCTGGCCCTGGATTTGCAGCAGAAAATGCATTTATCTTTTTGTTTTTTGTCTTTTGCTCTCAGTCCTTCCCTTTCACCTTCCCTTTGCACTGGCCAGGTCTGCTGCAATGCAATGAAGCCTCCCTCTGCAGCCTACTGCACTGCCATTATCCTTCCAGAGAAGTTATATCAGACACATGCTTCATATCCCTTAAATGGCTAACTTTTACACCATAGACACCAATGTCTGAAATATTTATCCTATACTACTGAAAATGTCAAGGAAACAGGAAAATATATGCTCCCAATGGATTATTGTCTTCTTACATGAAATAGACAATGATGATCTGTAATGGACATATACTTCATTTTCCTGCATAAAGCGATATTTCAGAGATGTGATGAAAAATGGGTGCAGCTTTTTCTATGCACTAACTTGTGATTTGCAAACAAAGCAATTAGGAAATTATCACATTACTTGGCAATATTAGAGACTGAAGTCAAAAATGGTATAGCTAATTCAACAGAGGAATAAAATAAGTTTTCATTTATCAAATTCTCTCTCCTCTTTCATCTGAAAATAGATGGCAGCTAAGGGAGCCCCCATAACCTTTTTAAAACCAATTGAAAAGCAACATGCATTACAGAAGAGCTTTTATCTCTTGTTGAAGTTAGAAAAAACATCTGTGGCCAAGTTTGAGGAAATTCAAAGCCAATTAGAGAGGCAGTTACAGGACACTACAAAGCAATATCAATTTCCTTAAAATGAAAACAGTTTAAAATTTTAGACAATGAGTAACTTTATACAGTCAACGTAATAATTAGCCTATTTCTATGGAAATAAATTCATAATTATTAATATCTCTTTACTCCTGAGTACAATTTTGCAGAAAACATTTTTTCCACATTGCAGAAAGTAAGAGTTATTAATAAAAGCACCTCTCTTAACCTCTTTTGTTAAATTAGGTAAATGAGGGGAAATTAAAATTTGCAATAAAATATGACATTCCAAAACAAAAACTGTCAAAGGAAGAAAGCAGTTTTGATATTGAATCAAATGGACCTAGATTAAGCATAGATGACCTATAATTTCCTTCTCTCCAGGGTCAGGAAGCTGCCCATATAGACCCTTCAAATACAACACACTCGTAGGGTTAAGTGGATAACTTTGTGGCAATTAGTTTTTAAAAGCATTGTTGCTTTGCTCTGTTCTAATTTCTGAATAATGCCCTGGCCTGTAATGTTATTCCCTGGACTTCATGTCTAAGTTATCCTATTGAAAGCAACAGGATATTTTATATTACCAAAAAAAAAAAAAATATCTCCCATGTCACCATATAAACTTAAATTTTCCTATTTGCATAGCACAAGTCTTTCTACCTAGCCTGAAGCATACAGAGAGCTTCACAGTTAACTGCATCCTGCAGCTGTTTGCAGTATTTCACATCTTCTGTAATATGAATACAGAACTTATATTCAACACATTTTATCTCAACTTCATTGATTAGCATTCCTATTCCTTGCCTTACACAGCTCCTGATCCACAGTTGAAGCAAATACTTCCTGTGGGGTGTTTTCCCTATTTGATAGAAATAAAGAATGCTGTACATCAGATTAAAGGCTGTTGTGCATAATGCAAATTAATTAAACTTCCTCGAATGTAAAAAACAGAAGCACTTTCACAGTATGATTCCTCTTAATTTGAGGTAAATATCTGATCTGCACTTTCTTCTATTTACTGGATATAAAAGGATTAAGGTTATGTAGATGGACATAGACAAAGTCTACAGTTACCGAAGTTACACTCTGTGACACTGGCAGGTCAACGAAAAAGGCGCACATTATCCAGGTTACAAAACTACAACCTGGAGCTCAAGAGGAGTTCCACAGAGCTCAGCTGAGATCCAGCAGTTTATAAAGCAACCTAAGGCAGCAGCCACAGATGCCTGGAGACAGTAATGTGCAAATGCTGTGGGCAAAGTTGAATCCTTCTGTCTCCACACAGTGTACTCAGGGCTGCAAGACACTGAATCCACCCTTTGGCATTTCTAGGCCTGAGAAACATACTGGAAGTAACCTGCAACTTACTATAAAGATCTGGGTATGCTCCAGGCTACCAAACAGAGAAGACTGGAGGCTCATTCTCTTAAGTCTGGCTCGTTCTGGCTCTGAAAACTCATCCTCTTTATATATAACCTTTATACCAAAATCTGGGTTATCAATCTCTAAATATTTTGGACTGAGGAACTTTTTTAGTCATCTAATAAATCTTGCGAAGTACTATGAAACCTTTCATTGCCTTTTAAACTGAAATCTCCATGAGGATTATATGGTTTTATAGATCATGAAGTATCCTGCACAGATGATCACTCATCTAGTTTAGTCAACATTTTTATTACTGTTCAGACTCCAATGGCTCAGCCTGCTCTACATTACACAGATATGTAGAGTTCTATTGAGAAAGGCAGCCCTAGACACCAGGCTCTGGAGTATCCTGAACTTGGCAGCATCTGCCACTGTTCTTACTGAAACTCTATAACCATACAAACTCAAAAAAGAAGAAAACAAACAAACTCAAAAAAAGAAGAAAACAAACAAAAGAAAAAACCAAAACCCAACCAAACAAAACAAACAAAAAACTCCTCAAGTAAAACGGAACAATAAAAGGACAGGAGGAAAAATTAAACAGGAGCTTTATGGTTAAGGCAGGTGCACAGAAGCAGGGAAAATCACATTGCAGTCCATATTTCTACATTTTTGCATCTCATGAAAATGATTTTTCAGGCAAGTATGTGACTTCTCATTCTTCAGTAAGTACTGAAACTCCTGGAAGCACAGTCATTTCTGGTTTCTGTATTTTTTGTTCTAAACCAGTAAACTTTGGAGTCCCTCATAATGCTATTATAAAACTGCAAAAATAAGGTGCAGAGAAGAAGAGGAAAAAAGGTACCTGAGGTAGTTCTGAACAAGCTGGCTCACACATACCAGAAGCAAAACAGCAATACAGCATGAGAAAGCTAATTAACCCCAGCCTGCATGCAATCACAGGGCTGGCCGATTCAGAACTCAGAGGAAGCTCAGAAATTGCTCTTATATTATTACAAAGTCCCCAGCAAGAAGGAAAAAGAAATGCCCAGATTCTGAGCAATGGGGTTTTTATGAAAGTATTCTGGAGTATAAAAACTGTAAATCTACTGGAAGAAATATAAATATTCTGTTTCAAAATAATCTTGAGAACATGGTGATAACCTGGATTTCAGGAAATGCCAACTGCAAAGTACTGACACAAAAGTATGCGACAGAGATGAAGTAGAATATTAAATTCATTTTTATTCATACCAGAAATAGGAAGTTAATTATGTATTTCCCAGCACCAAAGCTAAGAAGTCTGAATTTTTGTACAGATTCCTTTCAGTGATGGTCTGCTCCTTTTTTCACAGGAAGCAATAGGTGTCCGGACATACATTTCATCAGCTTTAATAATGTTTAGCACATGCACTACATCAAAGGTTCATCAGTTGGTTTCTATCTGGTAATGTTCAATAAATGCAAAAAAAAAACCAAGCCCTCTTTTTTTTTTTTTTTCCTAAGTACTTTTATTTAAGTAATTCTGACTCCAAGTGTCATATGAGGACAAGGCAGAGTTTATCTGCTAACCACTTTTTGCTTTAACTGGTTTTTATACATTCCTATTGACAACAGTTAAAGTAAAACTCTTCTATTTTTAAACAATATTCTAGTGATTAAAACTAAGTAAACTTAAAGATCCTGAGAACATACTTTATTTAACTTTTATATGCAATACTCACTGAAAAAATTGAGATCTCAGTATTGTACTTACTGAATCTCTTTCAATTACTTAGGGAATTACACTACTGAAATAATAACATTAGATCATTTCCAGGTATTAAAAAAATCTCAGCAACTTCATACAACACATCATCTATTTGAAAAATTCCTGTGATTATATCTGATTTGTTTTACAAATATATGCCTACTTTACATAAAACTTTTACTTCCCTACTCTGGATACATTTTAGAATGAGAGTTGGAAAAAGTCAATCTCCAGAATTTTCCAGTTCCAGTGGTTGAGCTTATCGTCTCTGCTGCAAGTACAATGTTAACTGCTACATAATTATAGCATACCTCCTCCTTGCTTTATCAAAGAGGACTAAAGGAAACCCAGCTCTCCTCTGACGTCAAGGAAAAAGGTAACATAAAATGAGCAAAAGCAATGAAAGAAGTCTCCATATAGAACATCCAACATTTTCCAGAGAATGACGCTATTACTATTAAGAGGAATTGAGTGTTGCTTGGGTAATTTTTAAAAGTGAGTTTCTGTAGGTGGTCCAGCAAATTAGCAGTGAAGACGCGATATGTATCAATTAGGAAAAACAAATATTGAGGATCCATATATGATGATGTTAAGGCATTTTTCTAGCACAGTGAGGAATTAGCTTTAACATCTAACATAAGACATAGCATAACCACAATCATGTCACCCTTCTACAAAGAGAAAAGCTGGCTTATCAGAGGTGTCTGAGTGTACACAACTCTTGAGTTGCATCTTTGATACATCTGGATCATTGTTATTAGCCAAATATGTTGGATGTCTCTTCTGGATAACTATTAGATGCTCAGGATAAATGAAACTTCAATAATTAAACCAGGAAGCTAACATTGTCTAATCATAGTAAATAATGATTTCACTTCACTATTTTCACGCAAGCAGTTACAAATCATCATTAACCATTAGTACTATCAGTAGGATGGACACGACACTTGGAAATTAATGCCTTCATTCCAAAAGATGTATCATTTGAGGATAACAACTCTCAGCATTTTCCTTCTTAGATCTATCCATGATGACTTGATTTTATTAAACTATGTTTTGATGAAGTCTTCGTTTTATTCTGTTTTTCAAAGAAGTCACTTTCATTGCGTCCACTTCTTAAGAAATGAAAGAGGTGATCTAATAATCCAAATACAGAACATCCGTCAAGATTCATACAGCAGAATATGAATGCAAGTAGGGAAAGACCAGTACATATCTCATGTTATTATCTAGTAGAGAAATCTATTAGACCCAAGCTCAGCTGCTGCCTTTGTAGGTACATTCCTCTACTATTACAATGGGAGGGAAACCAATTACTCTGAAAATCATTTTCAGTGCTTTTATTGCTAATCAGTTATAACAGGAGGACATATTAAACCTGAATAGGCTCATGTAGAAAAATGTTAGTATTCCCTGTGCAATTTCTTACTCGTATTTGAACAGATACATGTGCTGGACTACTTTGCTTCAGGCTGTTCTATTTTTCTCCACTGTTCTATATTCACCCTAGACTATTCAACATAAATAAAGGAGCACCATCAAACAAAAATAACTTGTTTGGGTATTACTTTCTTACATACTATAGGTAATAATATAACTGAAAGTGGAAAATACACATTAAAAAGTCTCAATATTATGCAGTGTATTTTGTGAAAGGTTTCTGAGGGTATTGGTTTTATTTATCAGTCTGAAAATGTGGGTAATTGGTAGTTTATGTACAAATACACAAAATTACATCCTACATTTTGGCATTGCCTCTATGCACAACTAAAACAGTTCATTATCTGTACTATGAGATGTACTCTCCAGACTTGAGAGAATACTGAATTAATCTTACTTAGTGGACTAAACCATTGAACAATGCCTGTGATAAAGACAAGTACAATGTTTCTGGGGACCAAGCAAAGTCTAGTACAAGAGAACTAGTCATAGAAAATTAACGCTTTCTTCAGAGAAAACGAGTGTCTGAAATTATATCTAAAATCTTTTAAAGCGTGAAAGGAAGAACTTTGTTACAAATGAGTAAAATTATAAAAGTTGTGATATTAATTTAGGAATAGGTGAATTGTACAGGCTTCATTTAACAAACTGTAAATACTGTGTTTGCATTTCAAGGTGATGTCTGTGTAATACACACAAACTGAAGATGTCAGGTAAATGAAGATCAGTATTGGGAAAATACAACCAAATCTAGGAGTTACAAATCTATGAGCATGGTAATATTTGTAATTGCTAGAGGACTCGATACTGAAGCTGTAATAAATTATGTTTTGTCTTTGGAAATTGTGGTTCTTTATGTTTTGTATTCAAATCTATGTGAATCTAAATTCTAACAGCAGCTTTCAAACTGAGAAGTGTAATTTAATTTTAAAAGTTATTTTCTTCCACAGGGAAACATATTCTGCCTTAATCTAAAGCAGCACTGCATTTGAAGAGATCTGCAATGAATCATGACCTTTAAATAGATATCATGGTGCATTAACAGCATTGTACATTGAGCATTCACAATTCTTCTTAAATGTAATGTCATTCACTGGGTATCTCTATTTAAAAGCAGGATTTATGTTGACAGCATCAATTATGTATTATTTTTATAGACTTTGTGATTTGCTTAAAAATGATCTCTAAAAATCAAGAAACAACATAAAACAATATATAATTAAAGCTGTTACCCCAAACCAGGACATTTATAGGCGTGGCAATTAAAGTCAGCAAAGTATTACTGTTACTTAAATACCCCTCAAAGAGCCATTCAATTTCAAAGTCAGATTACAAAAAAGTTGTCTCAGCAGTTGATGAGTCATTTGGCAGCTAATAAGGGTAAGGTCCCAGACCACACAATTAGTGTCCTGGAGCTGTCTATATTGTTCTTTCAGACTGCAGTTGCAGATCAAATACAAGAAACTTGCTGGTTTTGTTAAGAACCTGCAAACCATTTTCTAGGATGAAGTAGTGGCCAGATAGGCTGTAACAATGAAGTGAATGTGGTTTTTAATATCACATGCAGAGAGAAAATTATCCATGATTATCCAGCTGAACAAAAGGATGAACTATAAATCACATATATGCTGGACTTTCTTTTTTTTTTTATCTTTTTTATCTACTAATACAGATTACACTAAATCTTAATATCTTAATGTTTTATTTATTTCATTATGAGTTCTGCTCTACTGCAAATTATAAAATATGTTCCTCTGTGTTCATCTTTGATGGAATACTGGCACAAAGTTGTTACCGTGGATGCATCCATCACTGTTCAACATTATTTAAGTAAATTAGATTTGGGTTCAAAGACCTTAATCTGCTAGCTAAACTATGGCAATACCATTGAAGAATGTTTTAAATAATTAATAGGGAGAAGAAAAGAACACCAAGGAGATGAACCACTAAGTCCTTGAAAATACAATGAAAAAAACACAAGTCCTGTTTTAATGATACAACTTAGCTATTTCCTGTGAAGAGAATTATTTCTTTCTAATAAGTTCCTGGACCGGATGCCGTTTAGACCAGACTGAAATTTTACTAGCATGATGGGAAAGAATGAAAGAGGGTGAATTTCTGGTAAAACTGCATCTGATTCAGTAGTTTTTAAAACAAAAAATATACCAAAAGGGAAAAGTACAAATGGCAAAGAATGAAACATCATCTTCTGATGGAAAAAATAGAGATGACCCACAACTGTATCAATTACATTCAAATATGAATAGCAAATATTAAATATCAAAAAAATTGAACAATTTATCACCAAGTTTTGCGAAATAAAAGGCTAGCAGATGGTTTAAAGAAAGAAGGTGCCACCTCAGGTGGTCTCTGAGCACCCATGGTGGCAGGAGGCCCTGAGAGGAGGGACGGACAAGGCGGCTGCAAAGGAAGCTGAGCTTTGCCCAGTGCATCCAAGGGACTTAAGTCTGGATGAATGACTAATCACCTAGGTGGGTCTACTGAATGAACGGGCTAGTTGTGTAAATGATCTCCCTGAATTAATCAAAACCATGTGAATGTCTGGCTCAGCCAGGTAAACGGGCATGGGGACATGAAACATAAGGCTCTAGGGTGGGACCACAGCCCACAGAGGCGGTGGCTAAACCAAACACCCTTCAACTGCACTCAAAAACACTGAAGACAAACACCCCCCCAGACATTATGCCCAGTGAACACAGTTTTATGGTAAAAATGTTTGGCTGACAGATTCATGAGCTGGCATGGGCTACGCCCAGCTCCTGTATCCCATGAGGAGTAGCAGAGATAAGACACAACATACAAAGCCATTGAAACCTGTAGGGGAACAGCTTGGCCACCACCATTATTTCTATAAGATGTGATGGGAGAATAGCCTGTGAGAAAAGCTCTGCACAAACAAACAACAGACTGATGCCTTTTTTCTCAAACAATGGTACAGCCCATGTCAAAAGGACAACACTTTGATGATTTCTTCAGGAAACTTGGCACATAGTGGAGTATCATCTAGTGATCCCTCAAAGTAAGGACCAGAATTCTAGAAATACATTGTTAAGGAAATGGGAACAGTTGGGGTAGAGAGAGTGTGTACCCCAAACAAGCTGCATAGCAGGGTTAAATCAATGGCTTGCTACTTGTAATGAAAAAGCAAGTTTTATAATGGATCCCACTAAGAATGAAGAAGTGCAAACAGCGTGCTTCAATGTACAAAGGACTTCTAACCTCAAAGTAATAGGACATTAGATCAGTAGAATGGACTTCTAAACTAACAGCTGCAACAGAGTGAATATGTTAATCCCTACTGGATGGGAGTTGGAAATTCACTAAATAAGCAACAAACCCCATGGCAATTCCCATTCATAATGGGTTCATGTCAGTAGCTGCATACATTGCTATTAAAATAGAGGTAATGCCTACAGAAGCACTGGAGAAGATGTAAACATTTAAATGAGGACTGATCTGGGTGACTGCTTCATACAGCAAAAAGGAGTATGGAATGCTATAGACACTGAAGGGAGTAATTTAATAAAAACTGAGGCTTGGATTACGTCCAATATATGGTCTCCTTCTCTTGAAGGCAAATGTAATGTTACATGATCACCATGGGAACACTGAAATGTGGAACATATATATGAAACCTGTTTCTTGTAGGTTCTGTTCTTTCATTAGGATTTAAGAGTGCCGATAAATCACTGCTAAACTAAAATCCCACATAATGTCAAGTAACTTCGAATGACTAACTTTGGTATTAAACAATAAAGCCTCTATGTGTGAAATATTTAAAAGAGCCTGGGCACAAACTATTTGACTCTGAGATAAGGTAGGAAAGAAAGACAAAGATTACCTAATATTGCTTGCTACAGAACTATACTCTTAGTTTCTAGATGAAGATTAAACTCCAGAGGGTGATGAAGCATACCTTTGTGACATGTTCTATGTAACTTTTCAAGATGATGATGATGATGGTGAACTAATGCCACAGTAGATTTCATCTTTTAAAACTGAATGCAGACAGAAGTCAAGAACATAAATCCTACTTCAAGTTTGGTTTACCTGGCACCAGTGACAAATTATGATGTCTCATTTGGTCTTTAATTACCCTCCAAAATGGAATGATGGTGGAATTACCTTCCTCTCATTACTCATACACCACAGGAGACTAGCATTCATCTTGCTTACCAGACAACAGCTCTGTGTGGGGTTTATATTCCAACAGATTTTTTCAGTCTTTCCTTTCTAATTAGCCTTCCCTGGTTCTTCAAGAAAATTTCATACAGTATGCCAAATTCAGCTGTCATTATTTTGAATAACTTGTTCAAAAGACTGCATGTTGGAAAAATAATAAATATGTTCTCAGCCATATGATAGCTCTGAAAGAAAAACCATCTTGAAAAATAAAGATTAGATACAGTGTAAATGTACTCAAAGATTGACTGTCTTTATGATGTTTTATGTGTGTCTGACTAGACTTAATTATATTTATCAATAAAACATGGAAGGAAACTTCATTTTAATTTATCTCTTCACTATTATAGATAAATTTCATTAGCGGCAACTGCCTTTCCATTTCAGCATGAAAACGCAGAGGATGTTTCATTCATCTTACTGATGAGGACTGCTAATAAGATGCTGTGGATGAAGGTGCCCATTTATAAGAAAAAGAGAGGACCTTTGTGAACCACTTTACAGAAAAGTCCCTAAACCACTTCCTATTGTGTGTCAGGTTTTACTTATGGAATATAAATACAGGTTTCAGTAGAACTGATGTGTCTGATCTGTGTCATAAAAATGCACCGAAGATGGAAATTAATGGTGTGGGGAGCAGGCTCCATACTGAGGGGAGCCCTTGCGGAAATCTGGATTTGAGAGTTCTCTTAAAAAGTTCAGTGCAAGGGTTTTCTCATCCCTCTCACATATCCATCTGAGATTCCTACCCTCATCACCAGATCTTCTGCATAAAAGATTTACTGAACTGTAGAAAAACGGAAGAGTGCAGAAGGCTACATTAGTTACCAAGTTACTTTAGCAGTGACAGTGAAAAGCAAGTGTTTACCCTGGTTAAACACTGACTGGTAAGGATTAATCATTTATAAAGATCGCAAGGTCAATATCAACTATGTGAAAAACTAGAACAACCACATATTCTCCTGCTGACATTTATTTCTTAGCACATGCAAATAACAACTAAAACAATTCAAAAAGTGCAGCGTTTGAAGGGCAATATACTGTTTTCAAAATACTATTTTTTTGAACTTTTTAAGTAAATTCATTAAAAAATCAAGTTCAGTTTTGTATAATTCACTCATTGTTTAATGGCAGAATTTGAATGGAACTCTTAAAACCATGTAAAATCAGAGAACAAAATCAATACCATAGTGGCAAGTCCACAATCACATGTGAGACAAAGCATGTAAGAGAGAGTTCTCAAAGACTACTACACTGGTTTGAAAAGTAATATAGAACCATAGAATCATAGAACAGTTAGGGTTGGGAAGGACCTTAAGATCATCTAGTTCCAACCCTCCAGCCATGGGCAGGAACACCTCCCACTAAATCATGTCACCCAAGGCTATGTCCAACCTGGCCTTGAACACTGCCAACGATGGAGCATTCACAACTTCCCTGGGCAACCCATTCCAGTGCCTCACCACCCTTACAGTAAAGAACCCATACTGTAATCCATCCCCAAATCAAATCATATCAAATTCCATGAAGTATATGCCCTTAGATACATGCTTTAGGTGGCATTCAGACAGCAGATGGTTTATTTTTTGCATGAAAATGGGGGCTATAATTCTTGTAGAGTGCTCTTTAGAATTTCAAAGATGGACCCTGAAAGCTTCTAAAAAAAGTAAAATCAAGAAATCACATGGTAGCAAAACAAGTAACAAAGGTCATAGTATATGGTCTATTCATTATTACTAAGTATATGCCCCAAAGACAGGGAGCTAGGAATTTCCTAGAGAAACTAGGAAAAGAAAGTTTATGTTCAAACATGGGTGAAGGGGGACACTTACTGTTAGAAGTCTAAATCTTATTTCACCCCAAAGTTGCCTCAGTGTAGTTAAAGGCAATTCTCAAACTATGCAGTAATTTCAAAGTTTTTAATGAATAATCATAACTCAAGCATTTCAGGTCAGTTTTTAACTCCTTGGAAAATAGTACATGGAGTACATAAAGTACAGGCAGTATGAAGACTCCTTTTCTACAAGGACTCCCATGCAAAAGATATGGGGTAATGGGCACAAGCTACTCCTGTGGGGATTACAAGTGGACTCAAGAGGAAAATTTTTCATTATGAGAAAAACCAGTGATTGGAATCATCTCCCCAGGGAAGGGGTGGACATCCAACACTGGACAGGGTGCTTTTCCTCTATTTCACAGTTATTATCAGAGATTGGAATTTTAAATACAAACATCCATATGTGTGAGTGTGCATGCATGCATGCTTTGGAGGTAATTAAGCAATATTACTGCCATTCCAGAGGCTGTAAAATGAAGTGCAGAGATTCTTAAACCAAAATGCCCAAGAATTATTCAGATCACTAACTCAGAAATAAGAGGTTAGCATTTCAATTTCTTTGACAACTAATATGGAAGTTTCATATACTTTACAACTCATAGAAAAAAATCAAACTACCGTATTTTCAGAAGTCAATGCTAGAATTGTTTCTGCAATTTGTCAGGACTCAGATTTGTCTTCTACCAAAATTATAGCACTGCAATGTAGCTTTTAAGACACTAAAAGGTATATCAGTCCTGTAATTCCACTGAACTCATGGATAAACCTTAACCTTTTCTGCAGTTTATAGTTTCTCTTCCTCATTACACTTTCCCTGCAATCTAACACTACTAGACTAAAATTACCATTAAACATTAAAGATAACAAAAATCTTTGATAGATCTAATTCAACAGCATACAGGAGAGGATTTGTAAGCAGAAACATATCCTAGCTAAGCATTTGAGAAGGTGTAGCTGTACATGCTTTCTCCAGACAACACTATGCATGTCTCAGGGTGCCTCTCTCCTGAGTGACGAACTCTTCTCATGTACTCTGCTGTCTTCTAGTCCCACTCATGTTTCACAAGTTCAATGGCCTGAAAGTTAAATCTTCAGAGAGAAGTCCCAGAGTACATCTAATGTGTACAGACAAGCTTGAATTCATCACAGGGCACAGAAGCAACATATCCAGAAGGAAAGATGGCACAATGCAGTCAAGTAAATGTAGGAATCATTATGGGGATGTAATCATATCCGTGTCTACATACATAAACCTCTATATTTAAATACATGTATATTTATCTCATTCAGAATTTTTGCTCTACATTCTTTTCAGTGTTTTGACTGATTGGCATTACCATCTCTAATTCAAGTGCTAAATATTCATAATTTCATTTCTGTAATACAATGAATCTTGTTCACTATACATGGAATTATATCTAAACATATGTTCATAAATTCCACATTTCAGAGCTGTTCACTATCACAGAATCTAAATTTCCTACTAAAGCAGGTAAAAAGCCTAAGAAGGCAGAAAGAACTTCCCCTTGAGTACAGAAACCTCTGGTTTAGACTTCGAGTGAGCTTTCAGCCCCTCACAGCCAACAGTCACATTCTGCTGCTATTTGCAGTCAGCTACACTGCACTGCAAGTCCTCTCCCAGATATCCTTCATTTTTCATTTCATATATATTTTGGGCCAATTATTCTATTCCTTCCTGGAGAGTAAAAGCAGAATTCTTCCTCTTATCTATGCCTTGCCATTCTTTATTAGACTAAGGAACAAACGAGACTTCCAAAAGGAAAGGGCTCTGCTCACTATGATAACAAATATTCAGGATTTCTTTAAACATAATTACTGAACATACTGCAGGTAGAGCTCACCATCATATTAAGTCATAAGGTAATTTTGAAATATGTTGCATACTATCAAAGAAATAACCTTTCCAGACTAAAATGCCATCAAAAATGCTTCCAACATAACTTTCTCCAGCCAGTTTCAATATCCTTGACTTTCCTAATAATAACCTTTTTCTTCACCTCTGAGATTATACATAGCCTTAAAATAAGTGCAAAATCTAGCTGAACGGCAGTAACTATGTTTGAAATTGTCACAGGTTCAGCAGTAGCAGCCATTTTCCTCCTTCTTAGTAGCTGGTGCAGTGCTGCATTTTTTACATTTGGCCTGGGAACAGCGTTGGTAACACCCATGTTTTAGTTACTGCTTAGAATATTTGGTCTGACCAAGGACTTTCTGAGTCTCATGCTCTGCCAGGGAGAGGGGAAGCAGAAACAGGGCACCTGACCCAAATTGACCAAAGTGGTATTCCACAGGATGTCAAGCCCAGGATGTAAAAAACTATGGGCAAGGACCCAGGAAGAGGGGGTGCAGTGCTTAGTTGGGCTTGGTATAGGGTGGTGAGCAGTTGTATTCTCTTCCCTTGTATTTCCCTTGTCATTATTATTATTGGTGCTAGCAACAGTGATTTGTGTTATATCTTAGTTACTGAACTGTTCTTATCTCAACCTGTGGGAGCTGAATTCTTTCGATTCTCCTACCCATCCCCTCGGGAGCTGGGGGGAAGAAAGGGGAGGAGTGAGTGAGCAAACTGCGTGTGTTACCTCTTAAACCATGACAGTAATACACTTGAAAATGATAAGCCATTTTAACAAATAAATTACCTTTAGCAAAGTTTTGTATGCAGATGACTTTTAATGCACATAACACGCACCAAGGAAAATCTAACAGATTAGCAACACATGAGAGATTAAATAGTTAGCAAATTAATAACGTGAGAATAAAAACTGCGTGTGATTTAAGCTGTAGCCTTGAGCTCATACTGTACCTGAGAGCTGCTTTCCTAGTTATTTTACCAGAAATTAACTAAATTCCTCATAACTTAAATTCACGGAACCCAAGAGAGGTTCCTTTCTCATATACACCGTGTTTGAACGCAGATATTACATAAGAAACTCTGCCTACAAATATGCTCCTAGTAGTTAAAGATGTGCTCTATTGAAAGTTGAGTACAGCATTTTCCTTCTCCTTAAAGAAACAATTGAAATACTAGGGAAATGAAAGCCTCTGTGTTGGAGGGGAGATGATTACTGAGAAGAGCTTGCAACTCGATCTTATAACATCAGCTCATCACAACTGAATCTGTTCCTGAATGAAGTGCATGTTTTCTAATACCTCTTTGTGAATTCCTCTTTCTGATGCATCTTTTCTCTTTTTGGTCACCAAAACTCATTCACCAGAAAAACTTACTTATTCTCATTGACTAATATCAACATTTTCATCTGAACAAAGCTAGCAGGTCCCATTCCAATAAGCAGATTTTTTTTCAGTCTGCAATAATATTAGCATAGTTTGTGGACTATGAGATTACTTTAGATTATCAACCTGTTCTAAAATCCAGTAGTAAAATCACATCAGTATGAGAAAAGTACACAGTAAAGCAGAGCTTCTGTGGCTGGCCCAAAACCAGAGATTGCCATCGTAAAGAGCGTAAAGGTATCATAGTTTACAGATTTTGTAAACATACAGTAGTAATCTGACAAGAGAGCAAGCTTACATTAAAGGCTGCTACCAGTAGCTTCCTTAAAAGAAGCTAAATCAAATATGGCAACTTCAGGGGGTTCAAGAAGGCATATTCCTCTGCGCAAACACGGTGCAATAGACAATTTTCTACAGAAAGAAGGCTCATCGTGAACTTCAGCAACAGAAAAGATAAAACTTGCTTGTACTCTAGCAGGTTTATGTTTTATTTATCAGTTATGTGAATCTCTCCCATCAGTACTGCTGAAGTCACAGATAAAATGTCTCTACTGCCCCAGGGCTACAGTAACCATAGGTTTTCCACAGTCCAGGAAGAAGAAAGAGGCCAAGAACAGATTACCACAGAACTGCTATTTATGAAACACACCACTTTTTCCTTCAATAATTTGTACCTTGCCCTGACAAAAATATCTAGTGATCACTCATCTGGTTCTCAGTTATAGACACAGCCTCCAAAGCACACAATAGTAATAAACTCCTGGAAACACTAAAATTCAACTGTAAATGACTAGAAAAAAAAGACAACACATTAAGTCATTATTAAATCAGGTGCATGAATAAAGAGTTCTGAAGATTTCTTTTTATTTATTAAGTGAGCCACCATGTGATTTCCATGTGCCATACCATCCCTTTTAATTTCCCCCATTCCACACCAACTCTCAGAATTTCTCATAGATTTACTCCAGATCAGGCACAGTCACATCAGATACAGTCAGATCAGACAAGTATCTGAAGGATGCCAAACACCTCCCTAGCCATACTCCACACTTTGTGTAACTGGGCGTTTTGTAAGACTGCTCAGATAAAATGCGTTCCCTGTCACTGAGGTATCATAGTAAAATGCACCCAGCTGAAGAGGCAGAGGAGAAGTTTCAGTCTCTTTCCCCATGCCCTATTATATATCTTCTTGTTTGTAAGGCTCTCTTGAGCCAAGACTGGACCCTGAAAAAGTCTCCCAAAGATTTATTCATTAATTGTTCAAAGGCAATTAGCCAAATACTGAAGCAATGCTGTCTCTGGCATCTTTAACAGTTGTTGGAATGAAGTAAATGCTAACTCAAAAACATCCTCCATAAGGTGATTCCCATAAAGTATCCATAAAGCACCACGCAGTGTTTCTACACTTTCTGAACACATTATAAAAGATGTGACTTTTTTTTCCTGTAACTCTGTTTTCTTGTTTGGATTTTATCAAAATAAATGTGGACTGTATTCTACAACCCTTGTTTCATATATTAGACACAGGATCAGTAACATTGTCTAATATGAGGCTGGTGGACTCTTATGGTAAGATTTTGGTTTACAACCACACTGTTCAATTCAAGCTGTTCATACAAGTTATATATTATCAGATTTTACAACTGGTTTGAGTTATTGCATTCCATTTGTGTGCCTCACCATTTATTCAAATGAATAGCACATTTCTGTACAAAGAAAAGTTTACAAGAGAATGACAATTTTCCCTGTAGTTATGAAGAATAGATTGTAGATTTTCTTAAAGAAACAGTTTAGGACAAGGAAAATAGTCTTAAAGGGAGAAAGGCTAGCTATAACAACAACTAGAATGGGCTGCATAATAAGAAAGGAAATTAGAGAAGACAACTATAAAAACCTGGAAAAACTACATAATAAGGAAGGAACTGCAAGTATGAGGGTGAACATAGCAAAAGACTAGGAAAAGTGAGTTTAAAGAGAGTTTAGCCTAGACTGGTTACTGAGCAGAACAACTGAGATTCATGGAAATGCTTGGGAAGTAGGCCAGGTATACTGGAGGCTGGTGGAGCTGGTCTGACAAATAAGGGGAAGAGTAGTTTTGGTAAGAGGCTTGACAGACTGGTCAAGGATGTTTTAAACTAGATATGTTGGGGGAGGGGGGTATCATTACATCTCAATACACCCAGGCAGTTGCCAGCACCTATAATAAATGCTTGGAGCAATGTAGAGATATTCCAGCTGCTCCAGCCAATGAGCCGGCTTCATTTGGAGCTCAGCTCAGATGCCTCTATACAAACACTTGTAGCATGGGGAACAAACAACAGGAATTAGAGATGTGTGCACGTCTACGGGGGTATGATAAAACAAGCATCACAGAAACATAGTGGGATGGCTCCTATGACTGGACTATTGGAATGGAAAGTAACAGGCTCTTTGGAAAAGACAGAATTGGCAGATGGGAGGAGGAGTTGCTATCCTTAAGGATAGGCTGGAGAGTATGGAACTCTGTCTGGGGACAGGTGAGCGTTAGTAGAGAGTTTATGGGTCAGGGTTAAAGGGAGCACAGCGACAGGAGACATTGCTCTGGGGATCTGTTACAGACCACCTGATCAAGAGGACTTAGTGGATGAAGCACTCTATAGACAGATAGGAACAGACTCATGCTCACAGGCCCTTGTTCTTATGGGAAACTTCAACCACCCTGGTATCTGTTGGAGGGGTGGTACAGCCTAGCACAAGCATTTCAGGTGGATCCTTGATTGTGTGGAAGACAACTGCCTTCTGCAAGTAACAGAGGAACCGACAAGGA
>JASSUY010020741.1:0-13264 GCA_032466535.1 Forpus xanthops
CATTTCCCCGGGACTGGGGAAGAAAGGGGGGGGGGGGTGCACAGAACTGTTTGAGGGGGGCCTCAAACCACGACACCCCTTTCTTTCCTTCAAGCTGTCCTTATTTACAAGATAAGCCACACTGGATTAAACTATTAGAAAATCTCTCTGAAGGTCCAGTTAGCTTTACACTATGTGTCAGTGTTTCAGTGATGGCTCAACACAAGGAAATCTTTAATAACAGATATTTAAGGTCTGGTTTCTCACCCTACACTGGAATCAGTCAAGTGGAACTATGTTTATGACTGTGGATGCACTCTGTTTGGAAGTGGCTCTTAGGAGAGATGCTTTTCAAAATGATGAAGAAAAGGTCTATTCTTATTGTTTTACTCTCCTTTTTCTAGGCTTTCATGTTTCCTTCCCATAAGCAGCATCATCTTTTTCAGAGTACACAGTCCTGTCTGAAAGAGTATGAAGTTATCCAGCCCATGTACAGCAGTGTTTTAATACTCTACTTGATATTTCCCACTGGCAACATAAACCCATTTATTTGACTCATCCTTTCATCAGCTGCAATCCCATTGCATATATTATTCATAGAACGATATGAATTCAGAAATATTCATCCTTTTTTATATCATCCTCAAGTCAATCTTATTTCCCCCCCACTCTTTAAACCAAGGGTTTCGCTTTCAAATTAATTTTCCACTAAGTCTCATTTCATTCCACTTTCTATAATCTGATATGTATGGAGCAGAACAAGGAAAATACTCAGCTCATATTTATGTGCAATTAATTGGAAGTGATATATTCATGTATTTTATAGATGGCTTTAATTTTCTCTGTAAAAGCACCTTGCTACACTAAAACCCTTTGTGAAAGCAAGTCTATGTCTCTCGAATGAAAATTTAAACTACCAGATGATCAACATACCAAAAGGGAGTCATTATTACTTTTTACCATACATCAGCTTTTTAGATCAGTCAGTGCTGGTACACACAATTATTAAACTCATTAACAATTAGAGAGATATGTATACACATATATCACAAAAAAAAAGCACCTGAAATAAAATTGAGACTCCATGCTTTGCATTGATATAACCTGGCTCCAAGAGGTATCGTAGTCTGGTAGATACAAAGTGGCTCCACAGCTGAGGTCTCACTCCACCACATGTCTAGTATGAACTTAGGCCAGAAATATTTACTCTGTGCCTATTTTCTATAAAGTAAAATGGGGCCTCTAAAGCTTTTTAAAAATCCTCCAATATGTATAACGAAGAATACTCTTCACATTTATTACTTACTTGGAATCCTTCTGACCGGATAACTTCCCTTACCAATCTCTGCATCAAGCATGCAGCTTCTGCCTCAATCACAGGATTCAAGCAATAGTGGATTTGACATGTCCCTAGATCAGTTTTTTCCAGTGTTTAAATACAAACACTGAGCCTTGTTCTAGACTATATTTGTCTAAATCCAATCCATTCTACAACATTAAAATTGTATTTCTTACCACAAGAATAATCTTTACATGGAATGTTGATCATCATAATCTAGTAATTCTAAAACCTTTGATATTTAATTTAATAATGCACCCACTCCAAAACAATTTCTGCTTTGGAAGTGCAATACAGAGAGTGAACCTCTTTGAGCTTTGAGTGTGAGACAGGGCACCTTTCAGAATTCACATTATCCCTTTCAGTTCCTTAGCCTCTTTTGGGACATGCACTTTGGGCACATTGATTTCCAGGTGGAAAGAGTATTTGCTCTAATCTAGATAGAATTGTATTTTAATCTGTCCAAAACCTTTAAATAAAAGCTACCAAGTCACTTTTGCTTTCTGCTGAAGAAATACAAAGGCATTAGGGTTATCAGGAGAATAATCTCCATTTCATTGCTTTAATTTCCACATTTTAAATTTCGATTTCTTAAGCCCTGATTGCTCATGACCCTTCTACATAAGAGTTGTCACCCTGGTGGATTTATGGTTTATTCTTGCTAGATCCCAGATTGTGTTCTCATCATTTCCCTTCTCTGAGTAAAATTCCCATTGACTTTTGATTCACTCTTGTCTTCTTTCCTTTATCCACCTTGTCTTTGCCATCACTCTCACATCCCATCTGCTCTCTTCAGCACTGCCAATATTTCCCAAATGATGCCAGTCTAGCTAGGATTACAATCCTAGAAAAGTCTCTGTCTCTGGAAAATATCACTCCTACCGATACAGATAACTGATTATCTGCTTGCCCTGTTTGTCTACATGCTGAGGAAGAAAGCAGCCAACCAGACTGTGCTAGGAGTCAGACAGGTTTCTCTCTCACTGAACTTCTACCCAATATTATGTTTCACAAAGAAATACTGAGATTTGATATCATAGAGGACTCATTCAATTTCTTCTTTTACATTTAGAATCACAGAATCATAGAATCAAGTAGGTTGAAAAAGACCTCTAATATCAACTCCAACTGCTTAATGTCATTATGTCAAGAAAGGGAGGTTACATATAATAAAATAGCCCATCAGATGTCATTTAATTCGTAGTCTTGTTTTTGTTAGGCTTTGAGGGCCGTGGAGTATGCAGAGGTTCATATGAACAGAAAATAATAGCTGTGGTTTGCTAAGATAAGGTAACCAGCAATTCCAGGGAGTTCAGTCCTGCTGCAATGCTGACTTTTCTGCTGGGAACTTTGTCACTCCACAAAGGAGCCAGCTAATTGCATCAGCATTTTTTCTCTCTGCAGGTAGATTTAAGTCCGCACCCCTAAGGTCTTCCAAGTTTGCAGCTATTGAGCAAAATATAGATAACGTTATATATTTTCAAGGTGCTAAAATCACAACATGGCTGCTTTTAAGAGAAGAAAAGAAAGACATCTGTCAACTCTAAGTGGATCAACATCTGATGATGGAAGCACTGACTTCTCTCTGTCAAAGAAATCACATGGCTGTTGTCAAATAAAGCAACTGTCTTTGTAGATCAAGACACATGAAAGAATTGTCACATGATCCATTGTAACTATTCAGATGTATTCTCTTTTCCTACAGAAAAGGATAACACTGCATGAAGGAGAGCATGTTTGATGCTAACTGCCTTAAGTGTAGCCAGGGATGGAAAAAGTGCCTTATTTGAGGGAAAAAATTATCCTACAATGTATAATTCAGTGATAACAGCACTCTGAAATAAAAGACACGGATTATTTTCTCCAGATATACTTTATTTTTCACCCAAGTCTTTCCAGTTAAGACAAGTCCCCAAGGATAGAAGCACTGTGACAATGTCGGTACCTGATTGATAGCAAAAGCCAGAGTCTACTTCAGGATTTCAGTTTCCCTTAAAAGTGTATGAAGGAGTTAGCAATCTCATCTGGGGAGTCATAAAATATAACTCCGATAAGAAATTGTTTATGGTGCCCAACAAGAATTGTTTGTACTTCATGACAGAAGTCTAGATTAAATTGTACCCTCTCCATGGTTTCCTTTCGCTCATCTGGATGAATTGGAAGATTTATTTTTCCATTCATCTGGGAAAACTCTTTTGAAAGGTAGGGTTAAAATTCCTTCTTTCATATTTTTTCTTAAAAAACATGACTAAGGCAGGGAAATTGCAGAAAAAGAAAAAGAAAAAGAAGAAGAAGGAAACGAAAAAGAAAAAGAAGAAGAAGAAAAAGAAAAAGAAAAAAAAAAAGAAAAAGAAAAAAGAAAAAGAAAAAGAAAAAAAAGAAAAAGAAAAAGACAAAGAAAAAGAAAAAGAAAAAAGGAAAAAGAGAGCAGTGGAAAGTGTGACCTTAAAGGATGTTTCTGAGATTTCTACAGTGACATACAGATATGTTAGATGGAACAGTTTTCAATAAAGACTATAAGATTTTTAAGCTAAAGGAAAGAACTATTCATAATCAACTCAATGGGCTGTGTAACATAGCTTATGCATCAGCACAACTCATATCAGTAATCGGAGGCATACAATTGCATCTAAATCTAAAGATCAGCTGCAAGGGCAGACAATTCAATGTTCCTGCTGCTGCTAAGAAAAGCTTGATATCTAATGCTGGAACCATAGTGCAAGTGAAGAAATCCAGTAGTACATATGTTCATTTCCATGGAAATGTTTTACATTTGCAGGCTGCTTCAAAGATTACTGGCCTAAGGATTCTTCTTGGAATTCCTTATGAAATGACAACATTTAAGTCATCCAGATGCCGTACTTCAGGGCATGTCATGTGAAGTTATTCAGGTGAATGATGACTTCTAGTACCTTGCGCTCATCAGACCGCCAGATTTTTAGAGCGTTTTCTAAAAATCAGGCCCTAAGAAGTATTCAGATTGAGCATTCCAAAGTTAGTCAGGGTATAGATTGTCACCAAACTGTGAAAACCTTTTTCTAATCTTATCCTGCCTTCTTTTTAAAATACTACTATGTTCCAATAACCAAAGCATCTCTATACTTCAAACAGCCCTGTTGTGTGGGGAAAAGTTATCTCCTATCTGCAACTGCTGGAAAAACAAGGTGGTGATACAGTATCTTGCCCAACACATGAGTAAAAGCCAGGCAAGGAAAAGATTGAAGTCCAACATTCCCCTTTACCCTTCTTCAAGAAAACTAAAGCCCTGAATTCCTTTAGGTTATGTGCCTTTTTTAATGATTTCTGAATTTCTTTATGCTGTTCTCCAAAGATGTAATCTGATTGCAAAGTTTCTATTCAAACTTTCTCATGATAACTGCAGCAAAGCCTTACTATCACTGTTTAAATTTATCCATCTGAAAGCTTCAGCTGAATGTTATTATCATGACAAGAGTTTTTCTAGACGAGGTTGATGAAATTAACTGGAGAGACACAAATGAAGATTTTAATCAAGATTAATGCCTGCTTTGTTAAGGGTTGGCAAGGTGTATGAACATAATGATGTTGGCATCTATTAAATCTTTTGATCCTAAAAAAAGAACCAAGGCTTCAGCCCTGCCTCTGTTTTGATGTGTGTGAGAGGGCTTTAATCTGGTGGAGCAAGCAGAGTGTTTCTCAACATTTCTGCCCAGAGAGGAGATACAAATCTGCTTTCAAATCCCTGGATGCTCTGCAGACATCCTGCAGACGCAAGCACTTGCATGTAGGGCCTGTGTTGCTGGAATAAGTTGAGTCCCTGAATGGATACTTATTGAATAGAAGGTGGGGAGAAAGTGTGTCCTCCATTCAGAGTCCGGTGTCAAGGAGGAGCACCTGTTAAGCCAAGATCTTAAAGTACAATCTACAGGTCTCTATAGATCATTTTCATCCCTCATAACTGATAAATAAATTCAGTGATCCTTCCCTGAGCTTGATGCTGATAATTCCCTCCTACCAATATCTTCTGCTTGAGCAAGGTTTCCTCCTTCTTTATACATGAGATACCTGCATCTACTGCCCCTACAACATCTTGCCACCTCCCTATTCCTACATGGAATATCGAGTTGTCAGCTGAAAAAACAGTCACCCTGTACAGAGCAGGGGATAAGCAAAACAATTTGAGGATTGAAACAGAGCAACAAGTTGTGAAAAAAAAGCTCAGAAACACAGAGAGAATTGAGAATGTTCTGGAAGGTTGTTGATTTTGCTTTCCGAACAAATCCATTTGCTGACTTGAAAATGTCAAACACTTATACTACAGCTTTTAAGATCTCTGACTTCAAGTTAAAGAACAGACATACAGCCCTGCACTGACAAGCAGCTAGTGGGAGACACTTTGGCAAAGGAAACGTGGAAAGGAGCAGCTAAGGTCAGAGGTGCAACAGGTTTTAATTGGTTTATGTGGCAAGGTTTTGGTAGTGAGAAGGCTGCAGAGGTGGCTTCTGTGAGCAGGTGCCAGAAGCTGCTCCCATATGAGATGAAGACTATTGCAAGATAGAACTACTTCTGGCCAAAGCTGAATCCATCAGTGATGTTGGTAGTGTCTCTTTGATAACATATTTGAGAAAAGATAAAATAAAGCTGTGCAACAGCAGCTGGAAAAGAGTGATAAGAACACGCAAAACAGCCATGCAGACACCAAGGTTGGTGGAGAAGCTATGGCTGGAGAAAGACTTTCCTTACAGTTGACCTGCTTCATCAAGTTTTGGACTCATATAGCTTATCCTTTTTTCCTTAGATATTTCCACCCCCTTCGTGATGTCAATTCAGACATGGTGTAGCCATATTTTAATGCCGACACAAAAAGCCTTGGAAACTAAATAGAGGAAGGGGAGCAGGACTGACAGAGTAGCTGTCAAAAAGATCTTTCACTTCAAGCTATAAATGTTTCTGAGGGTCTTGAGGAAGGACTGAGGTCTTCAATCCTTTTCTGTCTAACTCTCACAACCATGTGAATTACCAAACAGAAACTGCATTCAGGTCACAGCAAGAGAGTGAATTGAATTTGTGGAATTTAAAAGCATATTCAGCCTCTCTGCAACACTGCAGGCATTTTTGTAGGTTTGCGTAGAAACTCAACACTGAATTAGCTAACCCCAAATTAGTGGAGAAACATTACATGAACATAAATACGGGTCACTGCATGCCACTCTGTCCCAGGGTTTACATAAAATAAAACATTAAAACTATTTTTTAACCTTCAGAAATAAAGTTTTTGTCAATTCCCATCATTAATGGACGTGCTTTTTCTTCTACAGCATTTTTGAGCAATGGCTGAGAAGACACAGGCCCATGCTAGAAGTTTACCCAGCAGCCAATGCACCCATTGGGCACAACCGAGAAAACTACATGGTTCCCTTTATCCCCCTTTACAGAAATGGAGAGTTTTTTAAATCTTCAAGAGAGTTGGGGTATGACTATGAGTACCTGCAAGAACCAGGTAATGTTATTGTTTGGGTAAATGTCATATTTGTTGCATATAGCTTTGAATATATCTGTAAAATGAGAAGATATTAAAAAATCCTTCAATCCCATTTTTTTCCTGAATAGAGTCACAAATTGCACCTGATGATTTTCACATTTCTAGTCTGATGTAGAGTCTACATGATGCCATTAGAAAAGTTTTAACCAAAAATCCGTCACTGACATCCATGTTATCTATCCTAGCCTATTAGCAGAATCTGGTTCAAATGGTCAGCCTGTGGGAAAGTGCCCTTAAATACCCAGAGTAAAATATACCAAAGGGCAACACAAACTGTGCAGCACTTAAAACAGTGATCTATTGACTTTGTTCTTGCCCTATGGTTATTTATATGAACGCAATAATTCATGATGCTAATTTCATTAAATCAAAATGAAATTTGCACTGTTTAGTTATGATTTTGACTTGTATTGCTGTTCAGAGGTAGTTTTGTCCTGGATATCTTGGCCATCTTCAGGCACAGGGAGGACAAGAGGCCCCTTGGGGCTGTAGCTCATTCAGAACCTTAGGTAAATCAGGTCTCATGCTCATGGTCATGGACCTCAAAGTTTCTCTTGAGTAGTAGCAGTTTCTGTATTGTTTAAGGGGAGGGTTAAATTCTGCTAAAGACAAAATGTTGCCTGGAACTGATGATTGTTCAGATACTTTGGCCCAATCCTTTCTAAAATTGTACCATTGGTATGATGGTATGCATCATCGGAATGATCAGACATGTCTTAGTTCAACATGAAGTTCAATTTAGTTTGAATACTTAGTTCAGAACTTAATTTATCTCTAAGTTCAACACTGCCAAAAGCTACCCTGAATGTGGGATGCAGTTATCCTTGCAAAGCATTGACCAGTGAAAAGGTAGGTTACTGGGCATGCTTGCTTTTTTGTTTGGGGCAGAGACATTCTGCAAACATGTCTCTTCATTTAAAAGAGAATTAAGAACTGAGAATCAAATAACTAAATTGCAAAAGCATCAGAGACACTTTAGCAGTGCTAGCATTGTCACAGCTTCCTGCTTGTCTTTATCAGAACAGTATCAGTTGTCAGGGCATCCCTGCTTTTCTGACAGTTTGCATAGTAATGGGGGTGTATGCTTTCTGCATACTTGATAAAAAGTCCAATCATGTATTTAGCTTTTTCCTTCACTTCTCATGCAAAATGCAGCATGTGATTTAGTCACCAAGAAAAACACATTTTTATGTGCAATGAAAGGAATCTGCAGCTCTCTAGTATAATTCTCTAAGGCTATTTTAATACCACAACCCACAGACAGAACATGTTATAAACAATTTGTCCAACCCCAGACAGAAAATAATCTAATAAATGCTTCAAATATATTCTCAAAATTATTACTTTACTTGTATTAGTAGCATTTTTGTCTTTTTTGTTCATGTTGCCATAATTTAATTCCCAATCAAGACCAGTAATATTGATACGTATTTCTAATGAAAGCCACTAGTTTCCTAAGCTCACATTATTCCTAGAATTGTACCACTCAGAAGTGCCAAATACCATGACTTTCAGAAATATTAAGTCTGGAATAGTTACTGCAAAAGGAAGCAAATGGTAAAATATTTATCATTTAAGGATTCCCTTCTGTTTCCTGCTGGTCACTTCCCTTTCCCGAGGGGAGAACACAGCCCTCAGAAAATGAAATTCTTATTAAATTCTGCCCATGTTTTAGCACAGAGGTAAGGAAATTATTTTTTTAATTACTCTGAAAGTTCAACATGAAGGCTGAAATTCAGCATCATTTATAAAGACCAGATAACCCTCAGGCATCCTTCAACCCCTTGCTAATCTCATTGAGAAGAACAGAGTTTAAGCTATTTCTTATCTGAAGGGAGGACCCAGTTACAAAGGGAAGATGAATGGAACTTCAAAGTGCCAATGGATTTTCTCAGTGCTCTAGTGTTTAAACCCAGACTTTTCTTCGAGTAGGGATGCTGGAATCCTCTACCAAGAGGAGGATCTGAAGCAGGAAAGACTCATGACCCTCCCTGAAAGCTTCTGTGTACTCAAGGGAGAAGAGAAAATCTATGAGTGGCAGCCAGGGGTTACCAGATCTGGGTGGTCAAGAATAGGCATCGTTTCATGTTCCAAATATGGAGGAATTGGAAAGGTAGAGGAAGAGTACCGGACAAAGTGAGGAATGAACATGCAAGACCAGGTTCCATTCTGTTCTCAAGACCAGGCTTGTCTGCTGTTAAAGAAAGCAGCTGACAGAATGCAGCAAGAGCAGCAGTTCAGAGTTACAGCACCAGCGACTTTGTAGAAATGAAGTAGGACTATAAAGAGCATGGTGAGGCAGACTGCAAGAAATAATACTTGGAAAGGATCCAATGACAAAATGGCATTTTAATGCTAAATTATATTGTTGTCATGTGCCTGAGGAAAAGCTGATGCCTGGAGCCCTGCTTTCCACTGGAAAGCAAATCAGTGTGTGACAGTATGTTATTTTAATTGCAGCTTCATTTATTTTTTATGCATATAGCAGACCTGAAGGAGAAGTGGTCACGAGCCGTGTGTGTGGAAATCCATCCCTCAGGAATCAGATACACATGTCACAGTCTAGTTACTGGGGAGCTCATCTGAGCAGAAACAGGAGCAGAGACCTGGTTTTCATTGACATGAGAATCATGAGCTGACATGGTTTACTGAAAAAGAGCATTTTTTAGCATCAGTAAAATGATTTGGAAGACTAATGGCACCACCTAGCAATAAGCCATCAAAATATTTTTCTATGGCAAGATCTTCTCCAAGTACTTATATTTCAGGTCTTGGGCAAAGACTTTCCTATTTTCTCTTTCTTCTAGAAACAGTAACAGATAAATTTGCAGACACATCCTTGACTTTCCCACAGAAAATCTCCCTTTCTCCATGGGAACAATTTGATGACCACTACCTGTGCAGTTGGGTGAAAGTAGGCAGCTACCCAATTATAAACCCAGGAAAATAACCATCAGTTGCAGTTTTTGGAAACCTTAACTAAGGCTCTTTGACACCTATGGCAAAGCATGGGATGAGAGAGTTTTGATTACAGTGTAGAGGGCCAGGTTGCTCATGCATGTATTGTAGGAGGAGAGCTGAGATCCAGAATCAGACTGCAGTTCATTTCTATTTCTGGTTCCTTAGCAGTTTAGTTGCAAAATCACATCCCAGAGAGTAAAAAACGTGGCAGCTGGCATATATGATACTATCATATTTGTGCTGAGTCCCTCAGCTCAGGAGCACACACCGTCGGCCGCAGTGTGAAAGGGTAATGGTATGTCTAAAAGGGCCTATGATAAAATAGTGACATGCACAACAAAATGCAAATTCTGGGACAATAAAAAACAATTAAAGGTGATATTATTTGAAAAATGCTGGCTTGGGAAGTTGTTTACATTTCTGAATTAAATAGAAGATGAGAAAAGAGCATTTTGCCTCTAGGTTCTCTTCAGGCAGAGATAAGGTGTAGATTAAGGTTAATAAAAGCAGGAGTGAACCAAAGAGAAGAGAATGCAAAAAATATATCCCTCAGAAAAAGGAATATGAGCAGATATTTTGGTGGTTACATAATGATGCTGAATGGAAGAACAGGAGTATGGATTTTAAAACTAGGGGTTTTTTGCTTTGTTTTTCTTTTTTTTCTATGAGCTATATAGCAGTAGGGGACACACATTGCTTCACCTTAAATTACACTGTTGTGCTTTCTTATCCTTTTAATGAATTCCAGGAATTCACACAAACTATATTGCCTGGCATTTTTAAATTACATTTAAAAACCCATTTTGATGTATTAAGAATAAGAAACTTTTTGCTGCTGTTACCTAGAGTTAACACTGTCTTTGAAAGTATGTCAAGAGTTGACTGTTAAGATCATAGCTGAGGTTAATCACTGCTATTTTCCTATCAGAACAGGCAAAATGAAGAGATATTGTTGGTGTTAGTCACCAGTGGTAGGGTAGATATCAAGCACCATCTTGACATGGCTTCCTCTTGCTTTGTCATGAGCCTCTTGACTAAAAGGGCAGTTTTAATCAATGTTCATGGCAGCATCCAAAGAGGATTATAGTTTGATTCTAAACACTGATATAAAAGGAATGGAATTGTCATTGGCTAATGTCTCCCACAAAGCAGTTATGGTTCCCCATGACCACGTCACTCCCTTGACACTCTCTGGTCTTGCACAAATAGAGATTAAAGAATTATGGTAACGGAGTACTTCAAATCCTGGTTTGCAGGATTTTGGCTGGCCAGACAGTCCAGTCATAGGTTTACTGATGTGTAGAATCACAGATTAACAGATTATGGGGTGTCCTGGGGTGTTCCATCCTCTGACACACAGGAGTTGCCATGGCAACTTTATGACAATGATGCCAAACACCTTTTGTGCCATATGAAGAAATAGGCAGTAGGTGCCAGGAGGTGGGTTTTGGCTTTGAGATAATCACAAAGACTGCAGGCTGAAGCTGAAAGCAAGAGAAGGGCATGTTTGACTGATTATCAGGATATAATAAAATAGATTAATCCCTTCTGTGACATCTCATCATCTCAAAACCATGTTTTGTTTTACCAGGAAGAAGTTAGCTCAGACTCCCAAATAACATCGATAGAGGAGAGGGATGGTTCAGGAAAAAAGTATTAGATGTCACTTAGAAAACCCTCATGTCCCAGAAAAATTCTGCAGAGAAGATAACTTTGTGATAGTTCTCTTTTTCTTAAACATTAAAACATTATCAAGCTCCTGCTAAGTATCAATTTTCTTTACTCATATACAGACTTCAGTTTAAATAGCCCAATTGGTTCTTATTTAGACATGTTTGCAATATAAAAGAGTTGAGTTAAAAAAAATTGGAGTTACGAAGTCAAGCACATAAAGTTAAGAAATGCCACTATTAAAATTGTCTATATAGCTGTAATTCACCATCCATCTCTACATATCTTAAATTGCACGTTATTTTTCCCCACACCCCCACCTCATTCACAACACAGCATAGGCAGCATTTTTTCAGAGAGGTCCAATCCTTTTTCCTTTTGATTTTCATTTTCTCAGTTAAGAAGTGTGTAGTCTAATGTATGATTTACTGCATGCTTTTAAAATGCTATCCTGAAGATGTTTCCTCTAACACTTTTCTTTGGTGCCAATCACTATAGCAGCTGAGTTCTGAAAAAATATTAATTTACATTCACAATACAGAGGATTCAGTGAATGGTACTTTCCTCATTTGACAGATGAGAAATGAAGGACTGAAGAGATAATGTACCTCATACACAGAGGTTTGTGCAGCTCACTCTGACACATCAGGAGCCTAATTTTTTCAGTAATTCTTAGTGTTATATAGCACTTCTGTGTCTAATGAGGTTAGAAGTAGAAGGCTGAATATGCAGACTGTTGCGAACACCATCACAGAATACAAAGTTGGATTGACTGGAAATTGAGGATCAGAGAATTAGCATCCAAACATTCCCAAAGTGAAGCTGAGCAGTAGAAACAAACTGTATTCAGACTAAACTCAGCAGAAATCGGAATTATATCTCCTACAATGATTTAGAATTCAGACATCAAGTGCTAAGGATAGCTTAACCTTACAGGTGCTGCAAACCAACAGCATCTTTCCAGAGCACAATGCACACACCAGCATATGCTCAGAAGCACCATGATCCAAGAATTTATATGAGATTAGTTTTCTGAGCAACAGTGAAAATTCAAGATGTCAGGAAGACATTTAAATCTTTTGTGGGTATATACCACGCTAATTACAGTTGAGTAATAAATCAGTTCGGGTGCATGCAATTCTAGAATTAACCACCATAGGTGGTCCCAGAGAAGTTCTCCACAGAGGCAGGGTTTTGTTGTTTGTTGTTTTTTTTTTTTTTTTTATCTAATAGCTAATAATTACAGCTAATAATAATAATTAATACTAATAATTGAGAGACGTAGATTCCAAATCCTCCTTGGCTCAAGGGCACGTGTATCCATTTCTTAAATACTATCCAACATGTTGCTGAGTGAACAGATCACATTCCAACTGCTATCAGGAAGTGAGAGCCTTGTTTGGCAGGGTTTGGCTTTCATAACTCATTAAGCCAAAGTGAGAAAAACAGAGAAACAGACATACAAATTCATACCACAAAGCAAGAAGGCAGCTGGTTACCTAACCAGTGAGAATCCGCCCTGGATTCATCAAACAAAGAGGATGCCTTGTGCAGTGACCAGAGAATAATTGTGTGTTTCATCTCCCCACACAACCATCAAATTAAACAAGCAGGGGGTAAGTTCAAAATTAGTGAAAAGAAGACATTTTTCTCCACTTGGCATGTATTTAAGGCAGGGATTTCCTTGCTGCAAGAAATTGTAATAAAAGTTCAAATAAGAGCTAGAAAAGCTGATGGAAGAAGAAAAATATCCCCCAATGACTATTACATACAATGATACTACATCTGTTTTA
>JASSUY010020742.1:0-15859 GCA_032466535.1 Forpus xanthops
CTAACATAGATATGTCTGATAGGATCCTGTGTCAGCCAGAACATGGAGCTGGATTTGTCTAGACTTGTGTATCCCACAAAGCAGATTTAAAAAAAAACAAAGAGCTTTGCACAAAAGCCAGTTTTTGGCAGTATGTAAACAAGTCAACTTGACTTTTAAAGCTAGAATATTCACTCAAGGGACAGGAAGAATAGAAGTATAAACAATTTGTGTAAGAAAATCTATCCCGTCTCCTGAAAACCTTGCAGGAAGGTTTCAGTATGCTCTGTGACTTTTAAGATTACAATGAACCATATGCTGCTCCTTTAAGTTCCTACCTAACTTTAGTCTCCTTTGAGACCTAGCTGCCTATTCCTTGCTCCTCAGTATCTTGCTATGACAACCACTTCTGCGTCTGCTTCACCCAGCCCTATCTTTCAAGTCTCTGTCCCAAGGAAGGACCACTTTCTTCTCTTTGTAGAGTGTTTTATCTGACCTGTTCTTTGTAGAAGGTTGTCTTTATAAAAGAAACACATGCAAATTGCTTCTAAGAAAAGATGGATCCTGTCCATATCTGTAACCAACAAGAAATGATAAGGAGAGTAAGCTTAGAAAAATTCCCGTTCTTATGACATAGGTGTTTAACATTTTGGCCTGCATCTCTGAATGGGTTATTTGCTCTGGCAGTTAGACAAGTAAGCAAGCATTAGGATTTCTATTAGAATTATAGAGAGATAAAAGACAATGTTCTCGTCAATTTTGACACAGTAATACAACTGTAAGAGTAGTCAGCCAAGTAGGGCAGAGCTGAGTTAGATCTTCTTTCTGAGAGAATTTTAGACTTTTGTCCTCCAAAGTTAATGCTCTGTCAGACTGCAAAATTTTTGGTGTATTGAGCTATTACTTAAAATAATTCTGTTTTTGAGGATATGAATATATTAATTAGGTCAAAGAATACTTGGGAAGGATCAAACTTTATGGTTTAATTCTCACCAAATGCACATAATTGGTGGAGCTCTCTGAATCAATGTTAATGCAATCAATCATAAAGCACTACAATTACCACTGCCACCTCTCACTCCATGGGAAAATGTTGTTAAACATTTGGTTTAAAGAAAACCAACTACTGTTAAACCTGCAAGAGAAAATGTAACATAAATCTTCAACAAAATTGTGCGTAAGGGTGCTGCTGGTATTAACGCTACTTTTTAGCAATGTTCATGCTCTGTTTGTCCTAATCTGTGTATTACAGACACTAAAAGAAGGTCAAATAGGAAAAATTGCACTTCTTCTGAGTTGTATCTCGAGCCAACCAGCTATATGCAATGTAAGTGTATAAGTATATAATGAAATTCAGATGAAATTATTGAACAGGCTGTAAGTCTACAAAAGATCAAACTGGAAGCACTATGAACAACTCCTACACAATGCATCTCTCCTTCTGTTAAAGTGCTTGCCACTAAAGAATTTCACCTCATGATCAATACCTAGACTAATAACCTCCTATTCCTCTGTGAGACTTAGATTCAGATGTAAAAAGTGAATGGTATCTCAGCCAAGACATTTCTCTTTGTAACTTCATCTGAAGTATGCTAACAAAGCATGTGCAAAGGAAAAATCTCTTCATTATCTTAAACCAACCCTCACGTAATTTCTGAAGCTGCCAATATTACAATCACTGGGCTCTTGTTAGTATTATCTTCACTGTTCCTTTTCTTTCATCACCTCTTGCTGATAATAAACTCTGATAAAAATATTTGTCAAAGATCCACATCTTCTATGTGCTTCAGAAGAGGGCAGGATTAGTAACACAGAGTACCTTTCATACAAGAAGTTAAAACAGGGTTCTTAAAAGGTTTGTACGACATAAAAAGCATATTATGAATAATGGATTTAATAATGCTTTTTCTATTCTCTTTTTCAATGTTTTATTCAATAATTCCTAGAGTCAGTAGGAGGACTTCTCTGCCCTTCAGTGCATCTATGCATCCTCTGTGCTCAGTGCAGAGCCCTCCCTTGTCTGAAGACAGGGTGGATGTGTGCTTCATGAGGCCTTTGAAGGTATTATACCCTGCTTCTCCATGCACACAGATGCAAGTTAATTGCTGCACAAGAACATCCCAAACACAGTCCTATCAGAAATAATACAGCTATTTTTTTCTGACTGTATAGTACCTTACAAATTTTACATTTCTCAAACCCAAGGAACGTCTCTTTTAGAAGCTGTGACTCTGTACTCTTTTCATTTAAAACTCCATTCAGTCTTTCCTAGCATTCACCATGGAGTCTTTTAGGATGCAGATATTTTCAAGAGGTTTTTTGTTTGTTTGTTTGTTTGTTTTTGAGGGTATTTTCTGCTATTTTTCATGCTTAGGCTTTCATTCTTAGGGTTCCAACTTCAGTATTGCATTTCCTCTAATTTTTCTAGATCCCTGTACTTTTCCAAATAAAGACGACATACAGTATGCAACAGTTCAGAAAAATCTATTTATTTTTTGTGTTATTAATTTCATCCTGCCAAAGCTTGATAATGAGGAAGGAAAGCTAAGCTTGGGTGTCTCTTAAAATCTGTGCAAGTCCCTTAGGTAAAAGACTTTGCCAATCTTCAGAAAGAGTCTTTGCAGATTGCTACGTTAGTGGCTTAGAAAATTTAAAATAATGTATTGAAAAGCTTTAGATTCCTTCTGGTAATTGGAATGTGAGTTTGAAGAAACTTGGCGATTTATTTTTATCATCTATGTCTTTGGAACCAAATCCTCAGAATTATTGAAATTAGCAGGAATGATAAAATATCTGCTTAGCCTATCTGAAGGAAAGGAAATGAAAATTAAAAAAAAAAAAGGTATGAGTTTATTCTAAAATGAATCAAGCAATTCATCACAGTAGCTTATGGCTATCTTGTCTAACATAATACAGACAATTGTGTTTGACTTAACTAGTATTGTCAATGTTTTAATGAATTTTGTATTCTTAAATGGACATTTCTGAATTTTTGGAATGTTTTAATAAACTCTCTGAAAGGAAAAATAGCTATGTTTATGAACAATGATCAAACTCTTTCAAACTATTGCATCTTCATGCGATAGTCACCTATTAGCTTACCTAGTTATATCATGTAGCAAGCTGCAAGGGCAGCATGTCATCTAGCTAAAAATAACATGCAATGGTTGAAAAGAAAACAAATCAACAAAACCATTGTTATAACATATGCAAAATTGTGAAAATGTAACAAATTACTGAAAAATTAATTGTACTTAATTCTTATTAAACAGAATAAACAAGAGCCCATGGGCTCCAAATGAATGAAAGGATTATCTTTAGGACTAAGTTTCTTAAGAAACAAAATGTATGTGGCAGGAATTTTTTTTGCATTTTGACATGGAAGTAATATACATGAAAAGCTGATGGTTTAGAAAGAAATAGTAGGTTTTGTGAAGTAAAACGTCATCATTATAGGATAAGAAATGATTAATAACTATAACTTTGCTTCTTGATTGTACATTTTCAACCTCTGGGTTTTCAGAGGTGCTGTCTCAGATTTAAATACATACTTCCTGCTTTTTTTTCTGTGGAATAGTATTTATGCCTCTCCTCAGTCAACCCTTTTGGCACCTCATTAGTGGGCTTTCACCTTTATAGCATAAATCTCTTCCACCACAGCTATACTGTTATAATTATCACTGATGGCAACAGCAATAAGTGGTTAACCCTGTGGAATAGGTGTTTGAGAAAGATCCATAACACAATTCACCACTGGATCGCATATTTATGAGTAAACACATTTCACAAAGAACATATATTACTACTTAAATGAAGGATTCCCTTTCTTGAAGGCACTGTGTCTAACTGATTGAGAGGTGAATTATGGATCCACCATGTTGCTTATTACTGCATTTTATTTATCCTCTATTTTAAGGGGTAGAAATTATACCTTATGAAGACAGTGAAACGTGCAATGAACAAAGCACATGTATAAAGGATTCAGATATGTTTGTAATGACATGCCTATTTCAGCAGAAGTTCTGTCTCTTGAAAAAAAAGGTTAGGTGGGAAAATGGAGAAGACATATTAGAACCATAGAATCATAGAATAGTTAGGATTGGAAAGGACCTTAAAATTCTTATATGTATGTGGAGCACTCTTAATATTTCCCTTCTATCATTCCTCAACTCTTGACAGACAAAAAGTGATAAATATGGTTCCAAAAAACAAATTTCACAAAAAGTATTTCCCAAGAAACATGAAAATGTTAACAAAACTCAGGTGCCAGCTCATTATTTCTGTGTTAACAGTGATAAGGATGCTACGTAATACATTTTTTAATATAAAAATTAATTTCATAAGAGAAAAAATGCCAAATGAAAATGTTCAGGCAAAAGAGGTTTTCTTTGCTCATTAATACCCAAAATACAGCTGATAATATCTCCCAGAAGTAGCTCAGTATTGATATCAAATATCATTTGGCAGGTTATTGCGCTATTATCTTACATAATATGCTTCCCTTGGAAGAAAATAACTTTTTTTTTGTCTCCTTCTAAGTATGGGAAATTACAAAAGCAATTTGATAAAAAAACTGTGTAAAACATTGGGTTTTTTGGTTGTGGTCTCAATAAAATCAGTTAAAGATAAATATTTTATATAGCTAGAACCAAGAAATTCATCCCTCACTATTGTTTTTGAGATCTTAAAGTAGTTTATGTTTTTGTGTAACAGCTGCCTTTAAATAATATGGAATGCTATGCTGGGCTTCCCTCGTTATGCATTCACGTCTTAATAACTGAGCTGGAGGTCATTGTCAAGTATTGGGAAGAAAGGAATAATAATGACTACATCACCTTTTCCTAATTTCCTGTTCCTGCATGTTGCCTGATATCTAACTATACTTGGGGTGGTTTATGGCATCTGCTTCTCAGCAAAATGGTGTAGCAGTAGGCTTTAGAGCCTGTAGAAGTGTAATGGAAGACTAGAGCTTTGAACGTGCGTCATGGTTTAAGCCGTAAATTAGCCACACAGTATTTTTCTCTCACCCACTTCCCCCTCTTTCTTCCCCCCACTCCCGGAGGGATGGGAAGGAGAATTGAAAGAATGCAACTCCCACAGGTTGAGATAAGAACAATTTAGTAACTAAGGTATAACACAAATCACTATTGCTACCCCCAATAATAATGACAAGAGAAATACAAGGAAAGAGAATACAATTGCTCACCCAGCCTCACCAAGCAGTGCATCCCCTTCGCCTGATATCAAGCCCTACCACGCAGTGCTCTCCCCCTTCCAGGTCTCTGCTTTCCATTTCTACATCCTGGGCATGACATGTAGTTGCATGGAATACCTCTTTGTCTAGTTTGGATCAGGCGTCCTGTCTCTGCTTCCTCCCAGCTTCCCCTCCTCCCTGGCAGAGCATGAAACTCAGAAAGTCGTCTGCCAGCTTAAACATTCTAAGCCATAACTATAAACACTGGTGTTATCAGCGCTGTTCCCAAGCCAAAAATCCAAAACACAGTGCTGCACCTGCTACTACGAAAAAGAAAAAATGACTGCTGCTGCTGTACCTATGAAAATGGGTGTTTCGTTTTTTAACTTCCTCTCACATGAAGCCAAAACCAGTATATAGATCTATCATTAGTGGCTCCTCATGAGCCTTTTGAGAGCAGCAAAGACATTCTTGTGCTGCTCTGGCAGCAGTTAGGCAACAGTGTGTGACGGGTTTTGGAGTCCCATACTTTCATCATACTTATGATACTTTTATTATAGCTAAACAAGGTTTTACATGTGTCACTTGAAGTCAGATTCCTAAATTATTGTAAACCACATGATACCCACCTGCTTTTAATATGAAATGAGCAGGTGTAGTCTCACAGGAAAACTAGTAAAATGGTATTTGATTATTCCTGGAACATCCTTGTTTCTGTACTAAGACTGGATTAACACTTAACTCTATTACAGAAATGTTAAACTGGTGAAATACTGCTAATAGGGAATGCATTTGAGAAGAAGCAACTCTGACAGTCCAAAACTATTGAAACACCTCAAGCCAGGGATATAGGATCATAGATTTAATGAAGTTGATGGAGATATATTGGTTTTTTTTTAATGCCTCAGAATCTTGTTTCCTGTCTTTTATTTTGAACTTTTTTTATATGTGGTGCAGGTATTTCCCTGCATCCTGTGGAAAAAAACATGTCTCCTGTTGAAGAGGAGGAGTGGAAAGCAGCTGAGTGGGCATCTATCCCTCAGCCAGGGTCAAATCACCACAGTTTCTGTATGCTGTGTCTTCAAGATCCCAGTATGTTATTTCTGTTATTTGTGTTTGAAATTTAAGAAAAGCTTTTGTTCAAAGAGCATTAATTAATTAATTAATTAAAAATTAACAAAATATCCTCATAACTCAATATATCATCTATTACAATTGGTTATATGTAACTAGAGAGAGTAATATTTACCTAAATTAAATCTTAAAGGAAAAATAACTGGACAGTCGAGTTCAAATTCTTATTCATCTAGGAAGAAAGGAGACCTACGTAAATTAAAAAAAAAAAGAGAAAAAACAAAAGATTACCATGCAAATGCTAGAATAACTACACTGCCATTAAAAGCAGTGTTTGGTAGGCAGGGAAAAATAAATCAAACTCAAACCCAAACCAACCAAAAACCAAACAAACCAATCGACCAAAATCAAAACAACTGAAAACTGAAGTCCAAAGGAAATATGTAAGCATTTGTGTGCCAATGAATAAATACAAAAGAACAGCCAACAACTAAGCCAGGGGGAATATAACAGGTATCACCTTATAAGAAGCAAGAACCTGTATGACATGACACCATGTGTTTAGGTAGCATGTGGTGCTTCATCTTCAGCATAATCAATACAGCAATAACATAAATAGAAAATGAAAAGAAAAATGACCATCCATTAAGAGATAAGAATGCATGCTATTGTATTTTCTTCTTGGTATTTTTATCATTATAGTTATAAAATTGTGTATGCAAAGTGTTTATTCTGGAGACTCCCCTAATCATGTCTTCCAATAGTTGCCAAGGGAAGTTGTGAATGCTCCATCACTGGCGGTGTTCAAGGCCGAGTTGGACATAGCCTTGGGTGACATGATTTAGTGGGAGGTGTCCCTGCCCATGGCAGGGGGGCTGGAACTAGATGATCTTAAGGTCCTTTCCAACCTAACTATTCTACGATTCTATGATTACTAACCAAATGATTACAGTCATTTACCTTTTGTTTCTGTACTCCATTGCCAGTAAAATAAATTCTGAAATTTACTTTTGTTCTAATTTCCCATTGAAAGATACATTTCTTTTCCCCCTTCACAAAAAAAAAAAACTTGATGCTATGAAACCTTTTTTGATTCAAAAAAAAAAAAAAAAAGACAAAAATGACCATTACTTATGTTAAAATGATGGAACACCATCTCAAAAATCTGAAATAAAACCTTGATAAATGCTAGCCAAGCAGGAAAGATGCATTTGTGGCTGTGTTTAAAAGAAATATAATCCAAAGACAAATGGCCAAACATGTCTCTGAGGACCTCTTTATAATGCGATAAAGAATCAGAACAATGATTACAGTAATTCAGATCAAAATACATTCCAGGATTCCAGGAAGTTTATATAAACTGCATTAGTTGTAGCAATTAAAATTCAAAATGCTACCATCATAATTGGCCTCACCCAAAACTCTTAAAAAAACAAATAAAATACTCTGCAAGTGCTTAGTGGCAATTCTGTTCTCATTGAGATTTTACAGACAGTGAGACAATAGAGTTCTGTCTTCCTGTCTTTGCAGTATAAATGAATAAAATATTTTTGAGTCTGAAAGTTCCCAATGTTCCACAGCAAAAGTTAATCAATGTCCATTACCTTATCAGTATGTGTGCCTAGTATGGATGGCATGCCATGGTTCACTTTCATTTCTTTCTCTCCATCTTCCTATATCTCAAATTAGCCAGTTCCACTTCAGTATAGCAATACAATGTAGCATAAATTATTAGGTTTTGGTGTGACTTGAATCATTGATATTGGTCTGTAAATGATTTTTTTTTTTTTTTTTTACATAGATATTCCTGAAGTTGCAATTTCAAGTAGCACTGTTCATGTTATCACACGTTGGAATTTTTATTGAAAGGAAAAACAAACATGAATCTGCATATAAAGCATTTTTGTTTTCTTAAAGGGTGTATTTATTGCTTATTCAAAATAACTTCTGGATGCTGGGGGAGGGGAGAAAGTGATCCCAAATAAGAAAATCTATTAAATGTATCAAAATACATCAATTTGAATGTGTGCAAAAGATCATTATTACTTGCAATTTACTTTTTGCAACAGAGTGATATGGCCATATAATGATAAAAAGCTTTGCCTATAATGTAAGGGATAATATTATATCATCAGTCTTCAGTCAAAAGCTTAGTTTTTTTCTATTTTTTTGTTCTCTTTTAAAAAAATAACTACTTTTTCAAACCATTCTGAATGTCAACCAGCTTCACTCACTGAGGTAGAATCCTTTTATCTATACAGGCTTTCCCTGTTTGATTGCTCTGATATTTACACCTGTCTGGGATTGTTGCCTTTCCTCCCAATGCCATTGTGGAGCATGCTCAGACAGCAGTTTCGGTATATGAGCCTTTTCCCATCATCACAGAATCACAGAATCATAGAATAGTTTGGGTTGGAAAGGACTTTGAGACCATCTAGTTCCAGCCCCCCTGCCAGGGGCAGGGACACCTCCTCTCTAATCTCTAACTGTAACTTGTACCTTCTCAAGCATCAGATGAAGAAATGATTGTTAGTGGGTGAGCAGTACTGCTATGATTAAATAGGTTGGATCAAATGTTGAAGTGCATGATGCATCTGCTGCCTTAAAAAAAAAAAAAAAAAAAAAAAAAAGCCAAAAAAAAAAAATAAAAAAAACACCCCCCCAAAAAAACCAAACCACAAATCCAAAAGAAAACAAAAGAAAAACAGCACAGAAAGCTGTTCAATCCTGACTGTCCCTTGGCAAACAGCAAAAATTGCGAGCAGCTTTGTAAATGTCAATATGAGGTGTAGAGATGTCTCATTCTTTATTCACATACTACTACCTGAGTCTTGAAATCAGGTGTAGAAAAGGATTTTTACAACCAATTTTGTGTATGGAGTGTGTGGGGTTGTGTATGTCTGCAACTCGTCTGACATCAGAGAAACACAGACTAGGATGACTTGTAAAGTTGTAGTTTGTAAAGTGTTCTATAGATTTTGGCCAACAAGATAAAACTATAACCAACATAATGTTTGAAAGTTTGAGAAATCCCTGTAACAACTGAGTTATAAATAAAATTATATATGTTTTCTTTACTATTGGATAACAGAAATATATCATCTCTAAGCATGGACTTCTAATACATTTTTTGCCTAAATATGTAAATTACATTATACAATATATAAAGGAGCAACAGCAGTCAGTGCATTTATCAAACAACAATTTGCCATCACTGTTAAATAATAACAAATGCTGGATTCTGCACCCAGGACAGAGTAATGCTGAGCAAAGTGTAAATTGGGAGAAGGAATGGCTGCAGAGCAGACTAGAAAGGATCTAGGGGTGCTGGTTAGCAGCAGGCTTAATATGAGCCCACAGTGTGCCCTGGTAGCCCGGAAGACAAAGTGCATCATCTGATGCATTAAGCACAGCATAACCAGCCACCAGAAGAGGTGATTATCCTGTTGTATTTAGTGTTGGTGTGGCCTCATCTTGAATACTGTGTGTAGTTCTAGGACCAACTATTTAAGAAGGATTTAAAGGTCTTTTAACATGACCAAAGGGCTAAAATCATAAATGCCCTTATTTGTTGACCCAATGCCCTTAGTTAGGCATATAAAAAATTGCAACTGAAAATATTATTGCTGGCAAGAAACCTGACAGAAGTCCAGTATGTTGCAAGCTCTAAAATGTGCAGAATATTTTTCAAAGACTTTCAAGTATGTTATTTATTTCAAACAGTGTAGAATCACAGAATCATAGAATCATAGAATAGTTAAGGTTGGAAAGGACCTTAAGATCATCTGGTTCCAACCCCCCTATCATGGGCAGGGACAACTCCCACTAAACCATGTCACCCGAGGCTCTGTTCAACCTGGCCTTGAACACTGCCAGGGACATAATTTAGTTAACTACTTTCTAACTTTATACATGTCTTTTCAATAAATGCTTCTGTAGTGCTTTTTAATTGCACAGACTGTGCATATAGATTTCCTCAAGAAACAACACATTTTATCATCTCTAGACTCTGCAAGTGGACTCAACTAATTGTTAGAACTGCTTTTCTTTTTATCCCATTAAAATCTGACAATATCTTAATATCAACTTTTACCCCTGGGATTAAACTTTTTTTTCCAATTGATTCTCAGTTACTAATTTGGTCAAGGTTGGAATCCAGCTTGGCTTCTTTGTCACAAATGAAGAGCAAATTAAGGCAGAAAGCTGAAAAGCGTTTTTCTTTCTAAAAGAACCTTTGATGAGAAAGAAATAATAATTTTAAGTGAGTTTAATTATGGTTAAATAACACTGGACCACCAGAATATTTGTTTAATTGAATAGAGACATAAAATGTAGCAGAGGTAATTTGTCAGGCTAAGGAAATTTAGGTGTGATTCAATTTTCTTCATACACATCTATACTGCATCCTCTGTGGAGAACGTTAAGCACATTATTTTCCCTCTTGGCATTAGTGTTAACTGTATTATCATGAGAACAAAGTCAATAAAACATGCTGTTTAGATAAATTCACAGTTGAGTTCTACAAGAAGGATGATGAATCTTATCTTTATTATCTTTGCCTTTCATTGATAACCACAGCACACAAAGGTAAAATTTACTTTCATGTGTTAAATTGGTATTGAACTTATGTAAAGAAAGTTTAACTTTCCAATCAAAACTATTCTATGATTACTGTCATGGGTTCAGCAGGAACAGTAATTTTTCTTCTTCTTGGTAGCTGGTGCAGCACTGTGTTTTTGATTATGGGCCTGGGAATGGCACTGATAACACCAGTGTTTTCGGTTACTTCTTGGTAATGTTTAGACTGGTTGTTGTGGTTTAAGGTCCTCACACAGTTCTACTCACTCACTGTCCCCTCTTTCTTCCCCAGTCCCAGGGGAATGGGGAGGAGAACTGAAAGAATGCGACTCGCACAGGTTGAGATAAGAACAGTTTAGTAACTAAGTTATAACGCAAATCACTACTGCTACCACCAGTGATAATAACAAGGCAAATACAAGGGAAGAATGCAACAGTTCATCAACTAATTTCCACCCAGCCCAACCAAGCAGTGCTCCCCCCTTACCTGATGCTAAGCCCAACCACACAGTGCACCCCTATTACCTCATCCCAAGTCTGACCACACAGTGTAACCCCACCCTTCCGGGTCTCTGCTCTTCTTTTCTACATCCTGGGCATGACGTGCCGTGGTATGGAATATCTCTTTGGTCAGTTTGGGTCAGGTGCCCTGTCTCTGCTTCCTCCCGGCTTCCTCCCAGCTTCCCCTCCTCCCTGGCAGAGCATGAGGCTCAGAAAGTCCTCTGCCAGCCTAAACATTCTGAGCCATAACTATAAACATTAATGTTATCAACACTGTTCCCAAGCCTAAAATAAAAAAAAAAAAAAACCCAACACAGTGCTGCACCAGCTACTAATTAAAGGAGAAAACAGACTGCTGCTGCTGAACCCATGACACTGGTCAAGGAATTTCTGAGTTTCATGCTCTACCAAGGAGAAGGGGAAGATGGAAGGAGGCCGGGGAGAAGCAGAGACAGGACAATTGACCCAAACTGACCAAAGAGGTATTCCATACCACACAGCATGTCATGCCCAGGATGTAGAAATGAAGAGCAGAGACCCTGGAGGGTGTGGGGTGCACTGCATGATCGTGCTTGGTCGTCAGGTGGTGACCATTTTTATTACTGGTGGTAACAGTAGTGATTTGTGTTATACCTTAGTTACTAAACTGTTCTTATCTCAACCTGTGGGAGTTGCATTCTTCTGATTCTCCTCCCCATCCCCTTGGACTGGGGAAGAAAGAGGGAGAGTGAGTGAGAGTACTGCTTGAGAGCCTTAAACCATGACAATTGCATAAACATTGTAAAGTATGGAAGTCCCAGTGATGGACTCTGAAGTTGAAATCATTGAAAGAAGTTTAAAAGTAAATTTGAAATGCCACATTTCTAACAGAAAGAAAGTGGATTATCTTGCCCTTGCTACTTCTAGGTGTGGCTGGTTATGGCTGAAACGTTTGTCTGAAACAGGGTGAAGAATCTTGTGCTACAAGGATAGCAATTTCAGATTATGGTGTTGTCAATCTGATACCTCATGAAAGTGACACAACTGCTGTCAATATTCTTGCCTTATCAACATATGCCCAGAAGGGTTAAAGGTAAGAAAATGAAGCAAATTGTAGCCATAATATTTATATGAACCTAAATGCATAGCAGGGGGTAGCTTCTTCTCTTCCCTTTTGGGGCAGACTTCAGTCTAATATTTTCCTTAATTAGCTCTATTCCAGCTTCACCAGTGTATCACAGCCAATCCAGCTGTAAGAGGTAACTAAATTTGTTCTTGAGCATAATAAAAGAGCAGCACTATAAGAAAGCATTTTTATTAAAAACAATGCATGATTACGTTACTTCTCACAAGGTTTATCACATATTCCAAATACAAAAATCTTTCATGAATCTTCTTTATTTTTTTTCTCTTTAATCCAGTCCATTTTAGGAATAGGGATACAGATCCAGCAGAAGGATGATACCCATACATTTGCCATCCTCACAGTCCCCTCAGTGGTTCTGCAAATTATGTGATACAGAATTATTTTCATTCCAGAAGTATTGTACAAATATTTTGCTTTTTTGATCGATTGAAATTTTGGTGTCACAATAGTTAAATCTGTGTGGACATTGTAAAGAACATAATATGGCCAATTGTCTGAACATATGCTTTTTTATAATGCTTAGTAAAAATTTCTCAGTACTCCAAGACATCCTAAATAGACTGACAAAACAAGGATTCCAGTAAATACTTTATATGAGATGGATGATTAGGAGTGGAAATTGTTGGACATGTAATAAATATTATGTCTATTATTTTGTTGTGCTTCTAATTTTAGTGCTAAAACAGCCCATGGTTCCAGTGACTAATAAACAGCAGGTATAAAAAACAAACCAAACCAACACACACACCCCAACCAAAAACCAAACCAAACCAAACAAAAAAAAAAAAAAAAAAAAAAAAAACAAACAAACAAACAAAAAAAAAAAAAAAAAAAAAAAACAAAACAAACAAACCAAAAAAAAGAAAAGAGCAGAATGTGCTGTTAGGTAAAAGACAGAATGAAATCTTGTGTTTAAGAAGAAGCCCAGAACATGACACCAAATTTCCTTTAAAACAATTTGAACAATTAAGTAAAATCTGACATACTGGATGCAGAAGAACAAAGCCCTCAGAGCAGGGGGTAAGGAATTACAAATACAAAAAGAAGGTGAAATATATTCTAAGGAGAGAGCAGTTGAAGTACAAAGAGGAAAGGAGTGAAGTACATGATACACACATTAGTGCCTTTGTTATGCCTCAGTTATTTCCTAAAAGACTGTTCTTTTCTGAAAACATAGATTAAATGGAAAGACTAGATTTTGGAGATGTTCTAAATGAAAAATGTCAGTATCTAGTAACAGCCTGAATATGAGAGATAAAGGGCAGAAAACTGTCCAGCATAAATTACTTGTTTAAGGGATGAATGGGATTACAGGCTTATGTGCAATGATGGGCAAGGATGCCAAGGTAAGGGCACATGTGAAATGATTATTATTTGCTTCCATTCTCCTAAAAGGTATACATTTTTACTACAGAGACATGAAAAAGCCGCAGTGGTTTTCAGAACTGAAGTTCAAGATGTGTCAAGTATTGAAGAAACACAAAATTTAAAGTGAGATTGTATGCCCAAAATTGACATATAGCCATCATATTTTGGCTGTCTATGCATAAAAGTGAGAATAGGAGAGATTAAAATAACTGATCATAGTTATTAATACATGTCAGACAATTTTCCTTTATATTGCAGGCTTAACTGCAAGATGTTGATTGCAGCAATTTAAATGTGTTTAAAAATAAACAAGGGAGAAAAAAATTGAAGAAATGTCTGTCCATTTTAAAAACATGCATGTGTAATCTTTCTTCTCTGATTTCAGGTTCATCATTTTCTACCCTTTCCATGTAACAAATATGTCCACATTGTATTGCTGATCACAGGAGTGGTCTCTGGACCTTAGAAGGGAAAGAAAGTACTTATAGCTGCATACCGTTGTCTTCATTCTATGATATCTAAATCTTAAGTGCAGTATATTAGGTAAGTTATCCTACATAATGGAAAAATCCCATAATTCTTCTGAAAGGTTTTCTATTTTTTTTCCCCATTTTTTTTTTTTAATTTAGTCTTTTGTGGTTCTTATTCTGCGTTGTCAGTTTGATCAAGTCAGATTTAAGTCCACTGAGACTACAGCACTAGTGTCATCAACCTATAAGCTGTTAAATCTCTTTGAAACGTTCAATAGCTTTTGTAAATGGCAGAGCTTTTTTAAAGGGGTCCTCATTCTACAGAATATGTATAAGGTTTTGATCAAAATTTTCTTCTTGCTCATTGTAAATTGTTATGCATGTATGGTAGTTGGCTGTATGTGTAAAACCAGTCTTGCAAGGAGAAGAAGATTCCATTAATGACTATGTGGAAGTTGCTCATCAATCCAATGATTCAGCCTCCTACCAAAAAAGAACTGTTGAAACTCCAGGGGGATATTAATTAATGTTGACAGTTCATTAACAATGATCATCTTTCGAGTTAGTTTTTAATTTTTAAGCTGGCTCAGAATTTAAAATAAATAAAATTTTTATCAAGTATGAAATTGACCTTGACATAGAAAAAGAATGCATCTTTATTACAGCACTTGCATTAAAATTTGGTTTTTATTCATTTGGATTTTTAAGAGTTTCTGTTTTATTGCAATTCATTCATGCTGTTTTTTATTACTGTCCTCAGTTTGAGACTATCTACTCATAGAAAAAACTGGTTAGACAAAACCAATTTGAGCTGCTTCTTTCAATTTGCTACTGTAAATGTACCCATGCAAAAATGAGTTAAAATACTCACAAAAGACAAAACCTTTTTTTTTTTTTATTGTTGTGCTTAAGACAGTGTTCCGATACCCAAGATATGGTAAAGATAAATTCACTGGTAGAGAAACTGTCTCTTTTCTTTTGGTTGCAGAATATCTATTTTGTTTCTTGGTGACTAGAAGTCTATATAGGCTTCTATAAATCTATCCAGAAGTCAATAAACTTCATATGCTTGCGTATGCATGCACATGTATTTTTATACATAAACATATTTGTATAGAGATTAAGTGCGTATATGTATAAATTCATGCATAAAAACCCCAGGACTTAAGATAGTATTCATGAATTTTATATTTAATTATCAGGAATAAGAATTTTCATGCTAAAAAGAAAATTAATATATTGCCTATTTTTCCATTTTGAACCAGAGTAGAAGGACAAAGAGCAATAAGGAGTTCTCATCATTGAAGAGGATCAGAACAGCTCTTTTTTTCTTCCATTTTATGTGTTCCTTCTTTTATCATTTAGCATTTATGTAATACTCTGCATATAACCTGAATAGTTATTTTATATTTGAGGTAATACTGAGGAAAATGTCACACTATTAAGTATGAATTGCTGTCGTGGTTTGAGGCCCCTCAAACAGTTCTGTGCACACCCCCCCCCTCTTTCTTCCCCAGTCCCGGGGAAATGAGAAGGAGAATCAAAAGAATGCAACTCCCACAGGTTGAG
>JASSUY010020746.1:0-18323 GCA_032466535.1 Forpus xanthops
ACTTAAATAAGTCTTGCAAACGACTCTAGTTGAGACAGTCCTCCAAAGAGGGTGGATAACTACTGATATTATTGTGAAAATTAATATGGACTTGAAATCTGTACAGGAGAGAAAAGTATCCTAAAAATAATTTGCTATTCAGAAACATCCTTCACTTCCAAGCAGAGATCTCCTGAGGAATTTGTACTGCACTTCATAATCACTAGTAGCCTAATTGAGTCAATGAAATTACATCTGTAAAACTAGAGTATGTAAAACCAGATACAATTCCACAGTGCCTGATTCAGTACTCACTGAAGTCAATGCATGTTTTGCTGAATTCAATTGAAATGAAAGTGGAGGATTTTATGTATATGATTAAATAGAAGCTTCAAATTGACCAATACCTGTGAAACTGTGACAGTATAATTGGGATTATGTGGTTCAGCCATCATTTAAATTCTTTTCTTGTACCCATTGTCCATGTAAACTCATATGCTTTTATATGGGAATCCTGAGCCACTTCTTCATGAGGTCTCTGTAAAGGGCCTTAATTGGTTAATGCAGTACCACACTTGGGGTTTTGAATATGCACATGTCAGGAATTAGATTGACTCATACATTTATGGAATTATTACTATACCAAACTAAGCTATGTCTTCAGTTCCCATATAGCAGCTGCAATCTAGGCTTTCTCTTGTGGAACTTATGCAGAGGGCTTTTGCTGGGTCTTTATAGATTCTTTCATCTATTCAGAGTATAGTCAGTAAAATCAGAGTGGATAACAGCTACTTCAATCCATTGCTTTTATTCTTACAGAATGAATAATGAGAGTCTCCACAGCATTTGGAGGCAAGGACAAACACAGTGGTTACCACAAAATCATGTGCAAAAGTAACTTCAATGGGTGAAAGCACATATTGGGAAAGGAAAACATTTTTGGTGTTATAATGCCTGACCTGCTGGAAGGCAGCTCTGCAAAGAGGGACCTAGGGGTTCTGGTGGATGAGTTGTCCATGTGCCAGCAATGTGCCCTTGTGGCCAAGGTGGCCAGTGGTGTCCTGGGCTGCGTTAGGAAGAGCATTGCCAGCAGGTTGAGGGAGGTATCCTCCCTCTCTTCTCGGCACTGGTGAGGCCACACCTGGAGTACTGTGCCCAGTTCTGGGCTCCCCAGTACAAGAGAGACAGAGCTCCAGCAAGTCCAGCAGTGATTACTAGAACGATTAGGGTCTGGAGCATCTCATATGAGGAGAGGCTGAGGGACCTGGACCTGTTCAACCTAGAGAAAGCTCCAAAGGGATCTTATTGATGTATATAAGTATATGATGTGAGGGTGTTAAGAGAATGGGGCCAAACACTTCTTGATGGTGCCAAGCTATAGGCTGAGAGGTAACAATCACAAAGTAAAACACATAAAGTTTCACCTGAACAGGAGGAGGAGGAACTTTCTTACTGTGGGGGGGACTGAGCACTGGAATAGTTTGCCCAGAGAGGTTGTGGGTCTCCTTCCCTGGAGATATTAAAGAGCTGTCTGGACACACTCTTGAGCAACGTGCTGCAGGTGACCCTGCCTAAGCAGGGAGGTTGGACTAGGTAACCCTCAACCATTCTGAGATTCTGTGATCCATACTTGGTTAAACATTGCTGGAGATTCTGTGATAGCAGAGAACCTGCAACGCTAAGTAGAAAGGGAGTGACCTTTAGAGCATTACCATTGTTCAGATACCTTTCTAGTAGGAAGGTCTAGTGCTCAAACTGAGATTATTTTTTTTAAAGGTGATGTGTTAATGTGTTATTGTTGTGCTACTTAGTTTAACACTATAAACACCTCCCACCTAATTAAGTGGCATTACACGTGACTATTGAGTTACTTGGCAAATAGGTTGGGTTTTATCTGACCCAGCCTGCTATGTTTAATGTTTCTGAGGCTAATTAAAGTGCAACAAGAGTTCTTATTGGGAAAAAGATAATTGTACCAGCAGGCCTAACAGTGCTAGGTCTAACATGGGCTGCTGCAGTTGTACTGCATGTGCAGAGCTAATACCTGTACGTGCAATGACTCTTATCTGTCCCATTGTTTCTGCAATGCCAACCATTGCTGATGTATACGTGTGAAATGAATGTGGGCTTGGAAATATTTGGCTGTCCTGCTACTTAAAATATCTAGTTAGATGCCCAAAATCTAATGCTGGAAGTAAAAAGCTTGGTAGCTTTGGACTGGATCATGGACTTCTGTTACTTCCTGTGAGGGTGTAACAGAATCAAATTATGAAGCCAGTATAAATCAGGATTGCTTGACTGCTGTCAATTTAGTATTCCTAATTTATATCAAAGGTCTGGTCTATCTATTCTGGAGCTTGTTGGCATGTCTAAGATGGGTTGATGATGATGAAGATTGGTAGTTAAGCTGTCACTGTTTTTGAAGGAGTTCACCTGTATGAAGCTGAAGAATACAGTTAAATCTAAGTTCATATCAGGGTGCAACACAGATCAGAGACAGATTCTAATATTCAAAATTAGAATAAAAAGTGAAAAATGCTGCTAGGATTATAGAATACAGTTAAAATAATTTGTTTTGCGATAAATTGAAATGAATGTGCAGTTGAAATTAACTTGACAGTGGGGAGAGAAATAAAAGCATTAATTGGCATACTAGTTATAACTTATCAGAACAGCCAAAGGCCTAGCAGAGCATGGATGTATTGCTTCTCCATCAAGTCAGAAACTAGTTAATAGGAAAAGGGGAATAAACTTGCTTTTCCCTTTACGTTGCTCCATGTCTTGAGTGATTAATCAGTGCTCTGCCTCAAGCTGTTAAGCTGCAGTGGTGACATTTCAATTATAAATGGCATTTTGTCTATCCCCTCTGGAAAGTCAGGATTTGTCAGTGCTAAAACTTTGCTAGTATATGATTGCAACTTCACTGATAACTGCACAGCTAAACCTCGTTTACTTTCAAGAAACTATTTTAGAGGCTGTGGTAGTATCTGCAATGTGAACTTTAATGCAGGAAAAATAGCAACAATGCATGTTTTCCATATACAAATAACTAAATTTAAGAGAAGACTGCCTTGGTGGAAGGGTGGGCAACTGAATAATTGGGTAAGGCAATGATTCTCCAAACTTGAAACTAGAAAAACATGTGAAAAAAGTGAAAGCAGCAACATTAACATTCCCATTCTGTCCTTGTCTGGATTCTCCTTGTTCCTAATTTAAGGAGATCTGATAGCAAAAGGCTGGTTATTCCAACTCTAACTTTTCTGTGCTACTTAAAGCAAAATATTTCTTGCTTTTGGGGACTAATTTTCTGATCTGATTGCTGAACAACATAATTGATTTTTACATCCTCATAAGATTGCTTTATTTATAAACTGTTATTTTCTTTCCACTAACCAACACCTCCTTATAAAACACAACAAAAATCCACTAATGTCTCTCTTTCTGAAGTCATTTATCATACTTCAACCTTCAGAACTGACTTCAGTTTCTTTTCAGTATTTTGAAAATGGCAGCATTTCAAGCCTTAGCCTCTGTATCTGTTACTCGTTTATAGGGAATATGCAGCAAATTAATGGGCAGAGTAAGCCTCTCCCTGGCTCACCAGTCACATCCTGCATTAACGGAAAAACAGCCTCTATGTTGTTTTTAATCCTTTGCTTTCTGGTAAGAGTTTCACTAAGGAAGCAGTTGTTGGTAACATTTAAAAACCCCTTTATTTCCTTTACAGCCTCTTGATTGAGAACTGTGTTCAGGATACGTCCATCCAGTGCAAGCTCCTCGAGGGAGGGAAATTCCATCACTACCTGGTAACCATCTGATTTAAAGACAAACTACAAACCGAGTGACCATATACTTTTACTTTCAAATGGACTTGTCCTTCCACTTACTTCATTTGGATGTTCTGCGATTGCAAATTATTCAGATAAATTTGCAGGATCAGACTCTAAAATGCAGGCCCTTAACACTATGCATTTAAAGGGATTTGTATTTTTCAGACGATTTTCAATAAAACTCTGTCTTATTTACAAATGTTGTGGTCACATTTCTAATAAGGTACTGTCAATGCAGAATATTCAAAGGAGCTGTAATCAATAAATTGAGTTTAAAAGTCAGTATACTGGAATGTTAGCTTGCATTGTAGGTTGAGAGTCTTCAGGACTAATGTTATAAAGGTTTTTCTTTGCAATAATAATTAGAAATCTTCAAAGTGTAAACCTATGGGAGTTAGGGCTTTGAGAAATCACTGGGAATATTTAAAATGTATTTAAAATTTTCAGCATATTACAAAATTCAGTAATATTTTACAGTTTAAAGGGCATTTCAAATTAAGTATTTGTACTGTTAGAGTAGTTTAAGATCCTGGGCATGTAAAACTCATTTGACTTCATTAAGGCTCTGCTGAGGTACCACCTTGATTGCAGAATGAAAGTATTTTGGATGAGCCTTCTGATTAAGCAATTCCACTTTGCCTGTCACATGCTACAGCAGGTAATAAAAACCCAAGATACCTCCCCAAGCCCTCCCAACCAAAAAAGAAGAGCAACCCAAAACTTCAGCCCAAGTCCCAATTCTTGATTATTTTCTTAGTGGGATACTGTGTATTTATGCAAGCCAGAGCACAATACTGCAACAGGACTGGTATACAGTAACGGGGTATCAACATTTCCTGAATTCCTTTGGAATGTAGTTTGAAGTTGCCCCTGTTTTGTTTTCCTTCCGTTCACTGTGCAGCTGTTTTGGCGTTTCATCACCGACTCGGGCATACACAGGCTGGGGGACCACCGTGTGTTATCTCCCAGTTACCAGTGATCAGCAGCTGCCGTGAGCAGCCCTGACACCTGCCTCCACATCACATCTCCCCCCTTGTCCAGAGCTCTTCCGTGCTCCATCACTCTGCACAGCCCCTTCATGCCAGGCATGAAGGGCTGCTCCCGCTCGCCCTGCTCCCCGTACGCGGAACACTCATTAACTCCCGACCTCCCGCTCCGCAAGACCGGGCTGGCGGCGCCTTCCCGGGGGGCCGGGCCTGCAGAGCCGCCGCGGAACAAGGGTGAGATCCGGACGGGCCCCTCGGCGCCATGGCAGCTCCCTGCTACTTGGGCTGGGATTTCAGCACGCAGCAGGTATCCGCAGCCGCCTCCCTCTGCCCGTCCCCTCCTCTACTCCCTCAGCCGGCAGCGGCTCCGCGCAGGGCCAGCAGAGCAGCGCTCCGTATCTGGCGGAGCGGCTCCGCGCTGCACTACTCGGGGCTCGGTTGTCCGCCGCCGGCAGTCAAGCGCTGCGTGGGTTACACGCGGCCGGGCGTCGGGAGGCTGCCCGTGGGGAAAGCCCGGCCCAGCTCCCTCGCCATCGTGGCCCTCTGGGCTGCCGCTGTGCTGACCGCAGCACGGGAGGGAAACAGGCCTTCCTCCCGACAGGCGCCTGTCAGCGCTCGTTTCCTCCACCCAGCGACGGTTCAGATTTGCAGGGTTTCCTCGTTTACCGCTGCGCGCTGCAGGGTGCCGTGCTGTGCCGGGTGCCGGGGTTCCCACACGCCGGCAGCCTGCGCGGCTCATGCAGGATAATATCTAGTGCTTCACGTGTTTTAAAGCTTTAGCTGGGCGTGGGCAGTGCTTGTGCCTGGTTGTCGACGTGCCTCATCCAGCATAAACGCATCTTCTGTCCGTTTCTGTTTGTCCCATCTTTTGACTGAAGCTGTAGGTTGCATGTCCTGACATGTCCTTCTCCATCCTGCTGAGGATGGGTTTAATCCTGGAAAGGGTTGCTGTGGCCATTTGCATGCAGGCTACACGGAGACCCCTTTGTCTGCTGCATCAGAGAAGCTGGGAGCTGTGATTTGCATCTCGTTGTGAATCAAGATTAGGATTGTGAACTTGGATGTGCGGGTTCCTGCTTGAAGTTTCGATTTGTTGGCACGATTGGGTACTGCTGCACTGTGAATAGAAACTCTGCTCAAGTTGTACTGCGGTATGAATATGTTTAAAATAGGCATGTGAGCATAAATCACTTCATTATGGCTGTGCTGGAGTTTGGGAGCTTGAAAAGACACATCCAGGTTGGATTGATTAAGTGTTTTTTAAGGGGGTATGCTGTGAGCAGAAAGCCAATTAAACTGCAGTGGGTCAGAACCATTTTAAAGCTAGCACAGGACATCATGTTGGTAATGAATAGTTGTGCCAGAGCATAAATAATGGTCCTACATTAGTATGGCTAAATTGGGATAGCCTTGTTACTTGAATGCAACTCAGAGATGACTTAGTTTTTTGTAGTTTTTTTTCTATCTGTTCCTTAAGCAGCACTTTACATTCCTTTGCTGAAATATGTGCAGAATGTGAGGTACCTTCTCATTTTTCTTCTGGGTTGTTAAAGTTTTTCTTCTGTAGTAGGTCAGCTTGAGTTGATAGAGGAGGAAAGGTTGTGGTACTCTTCTAGTATGTGCTTGCGAGGAAGCTCAGCTTTACAGGGTTACCTGTTTGGGTTGTTCCTTTCCATATTTCGCAGACACTTGGAATAAACTTGTGTAATGCCCTATGAGATTTGCCAGGCTAGTAGAGCTTCATTTACTCATCATCTGGGGAGATGGGAAGGTCATCAAGGTATTCTAAGGGCATGTTAGGTTTCTTGGTAAGATGAGGCAAGAAGACAAGTGTATGGGGAAATTAACACCAACATATGACATCTTTAATCTAAGATACTGTATTCTTTGGAGAAATTGCCAAGAATAGTTACAAACCTGGTCACTGGTTTGCTGTTCTTCAGCATATGCCTGCCTCTGGATGTGATGTGTTTAATGAGAGGGAAAATGGGGGGGGGGAAGGAATGCAAGCACACGAATATGCATGTTGCTAAACAGGTGGCATGCTGGAAATCCACATAGTAGCTTGTTTAATGTAAAATTGTACTCAAGCGTTCAGCAAGTTGTATGGATTTGGGTGATCTTTCGCATTTCCTCTGTGGGAACTGATTCATTATAAATGAGCTATCAGTGCTATTTGTTTGGTGTAAGTTTTTGTTAACAATCTGTTTTATATCTTCTAGCTGAAAGTCATTGCTATTGATGAGCAGCTGAGAGTAATTTATGAAGATAATGTTCATTTTGATAAAGACCTTCCAGAATTCAAGTAAGGCTCTTTATGTTTTACTTGGATAATAGAATTTAGAATTTTGACGATTGGGTGGGAGGCTGTTGTCCTGTTTGGTCTCATTGATATGTGTGGAGGCTTGGAAAAAGGTCCTGCCATGTTCATGTTTCATACTTGGCAAGTGTAACATATGCTCTTGCCTTCCTTGATAATGGAAATAGGGCAAGGACCCCCAACAGGAAATAAAGAAAATCTACCCCAAAGTACTATGTATAAATGAAGAAATAATTTCTTTGTTTTTTCTTTTGGGACTTCAGACTTGTGGACATGTCTGTTTCTTCTTGAGTTGCAGAAGTAAGCGTCACTTTTGTGTCAGGGTGGAATGCTATGGTAGCAGCAAGTAAATTGCATGAGGGGAGTAAATTGCATTAGGAGACAAATGCTGTGGTTCCAAATCTCACAATAGGATGCAGGATGACAGTATTTATTCACTTCAGTTAATAGACTAGAATTTGCAAACATTCTCCATAGTCAGAAATTTCAATTAAGTATATCTATTTACTTAATGGCTTAACAGCGAAGATTGAATTTCATCGTCTAGGTTCTGGCTGCTACTGGGAACAGTCAGGAAATTTAAGGCAAATTGGGCTTATGTTACTTCCTAGCAACTATTTTTTACTTTTTCAGGTTTCGAACACTGGTTGTATCCTTCCTTTTGGCATAAAAGCATTGCAAACCTTTTTGGTTATTAATAAACTTGAAGATCTTTTCTTGGTGGGGAAAAAAATTACTGAATTTAACAAGAGAAGATTTTATTTTCTTGTAGGACTCAAGGTGGAGTCTATATTCACAGTGACAGGCTGACAGTCACTTCTCCTGTGCTAATGTGGGTCAAGGTATGAGCAACCTTTATGCAGTTCAGCTGCTTCTTTGCTGTTATTGAAATGGAAATGTATTCCAAGCGATAGTGAAACTCATCATTCAAATCAAAGTAGCGTTTTTGCTTGCATTCTGTTTCCTTTAATTGTTATTCTATCTTTGGTATGCAAATATTAATGGTATCGTTTTGGTGATGGTGGGGGTTTGTTTGTTTACTCTCTACTATTACAGCGTTATGTGTGTGATAATATTTTTCTGACTTCCCTTCATTTGGAAAAAAAACCATTTTTTCCCCTCATCTTTTTATTTCATATGTTGCATACAAGTTATTTGTGCTATTTTTTTAGAATAAGCTTTGATACAGTTGCTTAAGTGGTTAAAAATCAGTTTATTCAGTGATTCCCGGGCACTTCAAGTGGTGTTTATTTTGAAATACAGCATTCTTTTCTATTTTAAAAGAAGGTTTTCTGTGCTGCTGTGCAGACTCTAGGACACTTCCTCTCACCACTAGGTGAATTTGTGTAACTGGTGGGATTTGCATAGTTAAGGTATTTAAAAAGTTAAAGAAGCCACAGCATCACAGCTAGTGATCCTCAGTAGTTGACAAAAGTCTGGTAAATTTGCTTGCAATTGGTCTTTTGAACCATAGTGAACAGGAACGGTTATAATTATTAAATCAATAATATGATATGTGCTTAAAGTGCTAAAATTCACCTGAATTAGCCTTATATTAAAGAGACTCTGAGTTTTCACCTGGCAGTGGGGGCAGTGGTATTGAGGATACCTAACATCTTGTATGATGGGGTTCAGAGTGCACCCTGTTAGATTTCCAAAAGTAAGGAGAAAAAGTTAATCCTGTTTTGTGTCACCACTGTTGAGGGTTGTCTTTTAATGAACTGGAATTCTTTAACTCTTGCTTCTTACTTAGGTTTTAAAGAATGAATCTTTATGATTCAGCTTCTTCAAAGATCTCTATTTTTTCCCCATGTGATTCACCTTGTCATTTATGGATTCTTCCTTAGTAAATTAATTAATGCAGCTTCTTGAGATATCCATAGTTGTTACCTAATTTTTCATTATTTGCCAATGAATTCTTATAAATTTACTGTTTAATTCCAGAGACTGTGTGTATGCATAATTTGATAGCTTGTTACAGATATTCTTGATTCTGCTTGGTTTTACAGGCTCTGGATATGATTTTGGAAAAGATGAAGTCTTCAGGCTTTAACTTCTCTCAAGTCAGAGCTTTGTCTGGTTCTGGCCAGGTTAGTTTATCAAGAAAAATACCAGTTTTACTGTATTTCTTCAATAAAGTGTAAGGTATAGTTATAGATTTCATATAAATAATTGTATTGCAGAAGACCATAATGACATCAAGCAAGACAGAAGCTTCTGTATTAGCAGCCGTTAAAAGATCTGTTCCTCAAAAGAGCTTAAAACTTGAAGCACACAAAGAAGGTGGTGGGAGTGGAGGATGAAGTTTACAGTGCAGTTGTTTAGATCAGTATAGTGTATAACTAGTTGGTGTCCTGTTTAAATGCTTTTTACAAAGATTCTGAAATGACTGAAGTAATATTGAATTTCATCTTGTCCAGGTGCTTGTGGAAATGGGGTATAAAAAATAGCGAGGAGCAGAGTTTTCTGAAAGCATACTAACATGCTGTTGAGTGCAGTTTTTGTTGGCTAGGATAGAGATCTGCATAGGAACAACAGAAACCAAATGGTGATAGCCTTTGCAGAAATGACAAAGATGCTGTCATAACTTAGCCTGTAGTACATAATGCTGCTTTTATAAAACCCATCCAGAGATTTAGTCAGCCAGTCTCCTAGTACTCTGGTGAAATAAGGAAGTCTTTTATAACTTTTACAGATGATATTCATGGTGAGGATAGCAACAAAACAGTAGCTAATTCTGACACATGAGGTTTTGGTTATTCATCTTGCTATATCTGGGACTAATTAATCAAAACTCTTGCTTTGATCTCCCTTTCATGGATGTCAGTTGAAAGCAAGCAGTGTCTGAAAATCATAGCCAATATCAAGGCTTTGTTATGAATTCTTCAGTGGAATGGAAGTAGTACTACCAAGTAATCCCAGTTTACTGGAGTGAAAAGAGAAAGTGCATTTCCAGATTTCCTGTATTCCCTTTATTTTACCCATCCTTCAACAAAAGTTGGGGGAATCAACTTGGTTGATTTTTTTCAGGTAGAAAATATTTCTTTCAGGTAGAACAGTTATGCAGGTGCATAACTGGAGATGCCTGCCTTGAGGAAGGTGCCTGAGAGACAGAGCTTAAATAGCCTCAGAAGTCTGCAGTCCTTAGTAGTGACTGGGGCTGGCATGTAACTGAAGAATCTAAGGGCTGTGCTGAAGTAGCACAGAACTAACAGGCTTGACAGTGGAGCTATGGCTACAGCTCAGAGAACCCTCAAAGAGGTATCTAATGTCATTAGCAGTATAATAATAGTTCCCACTAGAAGCTGCCATAGTTCAAAGTCATCACTGTCTCTTGGCTGCTACATTTTCTGCTTTAGTATATGCTTTGCTCAATCTTAGAGTCTTTTAATGAGACATTTGATTTGAAAAGGTATATTTTTTGATCCTTAGTTTGGGGAGAGTTCTCTGTCTCTTGAATTCTTGAATTCAGATGAATTTTGCGGCTTGGGAGGGTATCTCCAACTTCTGTTTCTGTACTTTCTGCAGCAACATGGGAGTGTGTACTGGAAAAAAGGAAGCATGCAAATTTTAAAGAATGCATCAGCTGAACTGCCTTTACATCAGTCACTACAGGTAAACATGCATGAAAGAGCTCTGAAGGGAGATCTGCACTGTCCTTTTCCTGATCCTTACACATTGCTATTCTCCTTGCAAACCTCTCCTCTTGTTTGGCAGAGTTACATTCTGCTGCAGCATAAAGTGGAATGTACTGGTTATTCCTTCAGCTCCAGGGCTTTTGACATTTCCTTTATTCCCAAATGACAGTACATACTGCTTTAAAAGCTTACGATTGCCAGTGGGCATCCCAGAATCTTTCTGTGTCAGAGTGGCAGCCCGCTTGTTCTTTTAGGAAATGTAATATTTTTGTAAATGACCTATAAAGATTTTACTTTAAATGCATATTTGTGTTAACAAAAAATTGTGGTGAAAAACACTGTTGTACCCAAGATCTCTTGCAGTGCTTGTGATTTAATTAGAAAAAAAAATATAGAAAAAAACCAATTTTCGCACTTAATGTCTGATAGGATGAAAGTGTAATGCTATGTGGAAACAAGGACATTGTTGAACCTCAACATTTTATGTGTGTGTGTGTATGTGGTTGGTAAGTTTTGAACACAGACTTTGATTTAAAGACAAACTTATATTTAGAAAGAAAAGTAAGGAGGAATCAGCTTTCCTCTGGAAGACCATTACCTTCCTTATGTCAATATTAGAAAGGACAGTTGTATGTTGAAAGGGAGACATTTGGACATATGGTCTATTAATTGGTTAATTTTGGAAATATCTGTGCCAAACTCATGGAAATTGAATTAAATGCTCTTCAGTGATGCACTAAACTTTGGTTGCATTTCCAAATGGGTATGTAAGTCAAAGTAGACCTGTGGAAAGATAATCTGATTGCTTACAGAGGAGTTCTAAAAAGTGGGGTGAAACTTGCATTAAGGGGACAGGGGCTTTGGCTGCTGAAGGAATGTACTGAGACATTGTGCTGAAGGTTATGTCAAGTAACAGCAGAAAAAGCCCGAGTTTCCATCTGGTGTAAAGCTTGGGTTAAACTTCTCACCATTGATCAGCATGCTGCCTGATACCTGCATTCCTGTCATTACTGAGAGAAGACCAAGGCATGTCAGAGAACTAAACTGTGAGCTGATACGTAGGTCTGTTGTATTGCTGCCTGTAGCAGAGACTTCTTAGAGATCAGATTTACTAATAAAGGATGTTGTTCATTACAGGCTTGTTTTTCTGTCAGTAACAGCCCCATATGGATGGATTCTAGCACAGCTCCCCAGTGCAGCGCTCTGGAAAAAGCCGTGGGGGGAGCACAGCACCTAGCAAGTATCACTGGTTCTCGGGCCTATGAGGTGAGGAGCAGAGGGGAACAAAGTCCTCTGCAGTCTTGTGATAGAAACAATTCTGCCATTGCAGTGGAACCACAGCAGATGGTGATCAGCCATTAACCATGAAAGAGAGTTTTTTAAGAAAGTCCAACAATATTGTGCTTTGTAGTAGTCTCACAAAGGAAGATGTGGAAAATTTAAAGTGAAATTAAGTAAATACTGGACATTTTGCTGCAGGAAGCAACTGGGTTGAGCTGTTGCGTTTGGACAGTGTTTCTGAAATACAGTGTTTGGTGGCCTGGTTCTCCCCTGGGAGCTCCTGTGTAGCCACATTTCCATTAGGGTGGCAATCCAGTTTGTGCTGCAGGTTTACTTCAGGTTATGATCCCCCTGTTTGTTCCAGTTTACTCCTGCAATTAGAAGATTGGCCTTTTAATATTCCCTAAAAGCCAAAAAAGCAGCTGTTGACCTGAGAGAAGTATTTCAGGTTTGGGATGTTATCAGAGAGTACTGTTACTTGTCTTCTCTTCTTGATGCCTTTTCCTATTGTAACAGTGGCAGTGAGTTAAGTAGTGGGACTAGTGCTGCCTTCTAGACATGTCAGTACCTGCCTGCTTTTACTGTTGGTTCAACAGAATAGGGCTCTAACTTCCCAAATGGCTGATTCTGGTTTTGAATCATCATGCAAGATTTTTGCCCGGTGTTGAAAACAGACTTTATGTATCACTAACAGTTTATTTTTAACTTGCTAAAGGTGAAGGTTACAGTGTTAGAAGTTTTCTGTCACTTGGTATAATACATGGATAAAAAATAATTATTGTTGCAACTATTATTAGCCTGTGCTGCAGTTGCTTCTTTGAGTATGAAAATTTCTGCTTTGCTCCCAATTCACCTGCCTCTTAAAAAGGTACATAGGTTTGGTAGCTTACACCTTTTCAAGGATTTGATTGCAGCATATGAATTGTGCTGCTTTCTGTGCACAGAATAAGTGTGATTCATTCCATTGAACTGTCATTTCTGAAATGTAAATTACGGATAGGAATGCTTTTCACATGCCTTTTCAAAAGGTGAGCAAAATTCTCATAATGAGACTATGTGTTATAGCCTGTTTAGTGCAGATTGCCTGCTGTGCGCTGACTTTCATCATGCATCAGGCAAATTAAATATCCAAAGTGCAATGTACTGAACTCATTACACAGAGTTAATGATTATTGACTCCATTTAGAGTTTGTGTTTCTAAGCATTTGCATTTCTTTCTCAGCGTTTTACAGGAAACCAGATAGCAAAGATTTACGGCCAGAATCCTAAGGTCTACATGGAAACTGAGGTTGGCTCAACTTCAATTCACTTATTGGAAAACACAGTTGAAAATCTTTTAAAATGAATTTTGTGGGGGTGCTTTCGCAAACTTTTTTACTAACAAGTGTATTGATCCTTTGTTTGGTTTTAAGATAAGTTTGGTTAGTTTATTTTTTGTTTTGTTAAATTTTTAATTGTTAGGCAGATTAAAATCAGGCATCAGTTCCATCTTGAATGTTGTATTTGCCAAACTGGTGAAGTGGGCCTTAAACTAAAGTTGCTGGGGGAGGGGAACCTCAATCCATTCCACTCCTACCAGTTCGATGCTAGTGCCAGCAAGAGATGTCCAGAGCCTGTAGAGGAATGGCAGGTCAGCAGGAGAGCGCCTGAAGAGCACCACAAAGAAATTCTAGACCCTCCAGCCAGTAAGTCAGCTTCAGTGGGAGCCCACCTCCAATGCCTCTGTGCAAAGTCATGTAGCTTGGGGAATAAATGGGAGGAGTTAGTATGCCTGCAGGGCTACAGACTTATTGGCATTGTGAAGACATGGTGAGATGGCTCCTGTGACTGCAGTGCTGGAGTGGAAGGATAAAGGCTTTTTAGGAAGAGCAGGCAGAGGAAATGAGAATAGGGTGTCACCCTGTGTTGTTGACCAGCTGCAGTGCATGCAGGTCTGCCTGGGGATGGATGAGGAGCCTACCAAGAGTTTACAGGATGGGATTAAGTGAGAGCAGGGAAAAAGTGACATTATGTTAGCAGTCTGCTGCAGGGTGCCTAAGCAGGAAGAACAAGTAGGTGAACATTCTGTAGATGGAAAGGAGCAGCCTTACACTCACAAGTTCTGTTCCTCACAGGGAATTTTAATGACCTCAAAATCTGTTAGTGGGACAACACAGAAGGGCATAAGCAAAATCCAGGGGGTTCGTGGAATACATTGGTAATAACTTCATTCTCCAAGGGATAGAGGAACCAATGAGAAGAGATGCTATGCTAGAGCTTGTTTTCACCATCAAGGAGGAACTGGTGGGGAATGTGAAGCTCAAGGGCAACCTTGGCTGCAATGACCATGACATGGTGGAGCTCAAGTTCCTTAGGGGAGCAGGGAAGGTGCCATAGCAAGGACTGCATCACTGCACTTCAAGAGGGCAGACTTTGGCCTCTTCAAGGATCTGCTTGGTAGAATTCAATGGGATAAAGCCCTGGAGGAAAGAGGAGCCCAAGGAAGCTGGATAATATTCAAAGATCACCTCCTCCACGCTCAGGAGTGATGCACTGTGACAAACAGCAAGTTGAACAAGCAGGTCAGATGGCCTGCATGGATAAACAACATACTCCTGGACAAATTCAAACACAGAAGGGAAGCTTACAGAGGGTGGAAGCAAGGACAGCTCTCGTGGTATCCCCTCCCTTGCACTCCTGCATTCAGCTTTGAGACCTCCACCAGAAGAGGGACATGGAGCCATTGGAGCAAGTCTAGAGAAGGCCATGAAGATGCTTTGAGGGCTGGAGCACCTCTCCTATGGGGACAGGCTGAGAGAGTTGGGCTTATTCAGCCTGGAGAAGAGAAGACTCCAGGGAGACTTTAGAGCAGCGTCCAGTGCCTAAAGGGGCTGACAAGAAAGCCACAGAGGAAATTTTGACAAGGACAAGGGGGCTTTAGTCTGCAAGAGTGTAGATTTAAATTAGATATTTGTTCTTTCCTTTGAGTGTGATGAGGCCCTGGCACAAGTTGCCCAGTGAAGCTGTGGCTGCTCCATCCCTGGCAGTATTCAAGGCCAGGATGGACAGGGCTTGGAGCAACCTGGTTTAGTGGAAGGTGTCCCTGCCCATAGCAGGATGTTGGAGCTGGTTAATCTTTAAGGTCCCTTCCAACTCAAACCATCCTATGATTATGTGTTTTAAGACATCAGGTTTCATTGGATTTCACCTTTGTGGAAACAGCTTTTTTAAAAAAGACTTTAATTTGAGTACTAATAAATTATATTTACTGCAGTTTGAACATAAATTGGTAATTAAGTACAGAGTTGAAGTTGACACACTTAGAACTGAATGTTTGCATACAGAAATGTGATTACTCCGCCACACAAAGCTAGCATCCATGTGGATGCGTGTAGGAAAAAAGCTGCAATCAATTCTAGGCTTTTTTGTAGTTTTTCCCTTGAGGAGTTATTTTGATTTTATTATAGCAAATGAATTGTACTGTGTAGTTTATTTCCTTCTGATTTTTAATTTTCAGAAGTCAGCTTCCAATTCCATTATTGTTTCAGTTCACTTGAGTCTGAAATGCAGTGGTTTGAAGCTAGGTGAAAACTCCATGCAAATATAATGCAAATGAAAGAAGGACTCATGTCCTGTGGTTAGAAGATGCCAAATGTCTAGACCCATAACTCGGGCCACTCCTGGTTTTGTATTACTGCAGTTCTTAATAGTATTGATCATAAATTTCTTTATGGTGTTTTAAATCTCACCCCTGCACGAAACAATTTAGTGGAGAAGTGAGTTGCAAAGTTGACTCTGTATTTTGTGAAAAATGCTTAATTTTAAATGGATTTTTTTCTTTCTTAGTACATTTTTATTGTATAGCCTTTACACTAGCAAGGTATGGGATGAAAACGAACAGTCTTACAGTCTGATCATAAGCTTAAGACTAAATTTAGAGAAAGATATATTAATGGGAGTATTGTGGGATCGTGAAACTGAGATACACTCAGTCCAATTTCAGACTTTGAGGGCTGGTTGCGTTGATGGCATCTTTTAGCAGTAAATGATAGGCAAGATGTTTTGTTCAAGCACAGAATACCTCCATGCTCTTGGGGATCCTCAAAAATCAGTTAGCATCTGGCAGTCACAATGTGGAAGGTGGATATTTTTCCTTTTGTAGGTCAGCTTGCTAAACTGGCTGATTCAGAGTTTAACTTCATCCTTTTCCTTCCATTTCAGGCAGCTAGTGCCCACTGGGGCACCACAGAAGGTAGGCCTTTGTTATCTAAGCACAATACGATATATTCTTGGGGAGAGATGCATGAAGAGCAAGTGCATCATTAAGTTTCCTAGCCATTATAACCACCTGTTAGAGCTCTGGCTGTCGTCCATCTTTGAATGCTGTGTGAAGCAGTGATTTTGTAATCATTAGTAAAAAACCTGTCACTGCTGGCTCATTTGACCAGTAGAAATGTGATTCAGATTAGTTATTAGGTGACAGTCATTTCTTTGGAATTAGTCAGAGCACACAATAAGGAATTTGTCGGCTTTTATGCCAGCTTCTTGGGAAGAAATAATATTTGATCACCTAGAAAGCTTGGCAGTAGCCGCTTAACTTCGTGGTTTGTATAGCAGATTTGAAGTGGGGGCAAGTTCTTGTTGGATCAGTGCATTGTGTTAGGTGGCTGGGGTATTTTCTGGCCAGTATTAGAAGCCCTACAGCTGTGTGTAATGCATTGTTGAAACATACCCTGAGGCAGAGCTGCAAGGGTATGTTTCAGTTAAAGCTAATTATTACCAGCTCCTGGGAGTAACTCCTGGAAGGTCTGGAGTCTCTTGGGAGGAAGGTAGATGTTCATATAAAGGTGCTAGTAGAGCGTTGCCAGTGCTGCTATAAAGCTTACAGACCTGTGCTCTGGGTGAACCAGTGCATAGTTCCTCGGTGTTTTCCCTGTCATCAACATACAGGTGGTGTCATTTGTTTGTTTTTTTTTTTCCTTAGTGGTTTTCCTAGAAATAAGATCTGTGATACACTGAAGTTGTGAAGTAATTCACGATAACATACTGTGCTAATATACTAGGTGTACTGTGCATGCTTCAGGATGCAAAGCTATTAACAACTTTTATCATGGGGTTATTTCTAGGTTGATATCTCCTGTATTACTTAGTCAGTAAGATAGAACTGAATAATCCTTATAAGTGTATTTTTTGTGTGCTTTCTGTGCCTAACATTAAGCATCTAATAACATCTGCTGCTTCCAGTTTTTCAATTATTTGCTCTTGGAAGTGAATTCTGATGGCACTCACTATCTCACTTTTTCTTTCAGAGAATCTCTTTGATTAGTAGTTTTGCAGCTTCTCTTTTCCTAGGAGCTTATGCACCTATCGATTACAGTGATGGTAAGTATGTGGGCTTTTCTTATAGTAACAATTCAAGAAGGAAATTTTCCTGTCCATTCCTACCTTACATAAAAGAGGAACAAGGTCTCTTATTTATTTTTGGTCTTAAAACTTTAATGACAAGTCTATTATATATTAAGCTAAGTAACTCCTTTCAGTTTGTTGCTACTCTTGACAGTGCTGTTAGCTGTGCTTATTTATCCCTATCATACTATGATTTCCATTTCTGTAAAATGGATCCACAGAAAATATTCATAAATGAAATTGTATCTTTTTTCATTACTTTATGATGTATAAAGGAATATTGAAATACCTATCTGAAATAATGAAAAAATGTGATTTTTTGAGCTGGACATCATGGTTTTGATGTTTGTCCTTTGGTTTTGGTGGTTTGGCTCTGAGTTGCACAGGATGTGAGCAAGATGTGTATTGTGATTATTTCTCCCCCAGTCTGGAGTATGGCTCTACAATATGTCTTCTAAAATGACCCAGAGAAAAAGAAGCATAAACCAAACAAAGAAATCCTAAACTCACTTTAAAAGGAAGAAAATGAAATTTACCTTCCATATCTCTCTGTTCATCTTAACAAAGTGATGAGGCTACTGTCTCTCGCCTGTTGTATGGAGAAGGACTTAGGGGAGTTGGTCGATGAGAAAATGAACATGAGCGGGCAGTGTGAGCTTGCAGCCCAGAAAGCCAGCTGTATCCTGGTCTGCATCAAAAGGACCATGACCAGGAGGTCGAGGAAGGTGATCCTGCCGCTGTACTCTGCTCTCGTGACACCTCACTTGGAGTATTGCATGTAGTTCTGGTGTCAACATAAAAAGGACATGGAACTGTTGGAATGAGTCCAGAGGAGGGCCACGAGGATGATCAGGGGACTGGAGCACCTCCCGTATGAAGATAGGCTGAGAAAGTTGGGGCTGTT
>JASSUY010020749.1:0-22683 GCA_032466535.1 Forpus xanthops
AGGCCAGGTTGAACACAGGGGCTTGGAGCAAGCTGCTCTATGGAAGGTGTCCCTGCTTGTGGCAGGGGTTGGAACTGGATGAGCTTTAAGGTCCCTTCTGATACAAACAGATTTATCATTACACTGACCAGAAATATCCCATGCACATCCTTGCAGGACAGGGATGAGATCAAGTCCAGTAAAACACCTGCACTCTGGCAGCACCCCAACATGCACATGAATGATATAAATGAGAGTGCATCACACAAGTTATTGCCAGCATTGCCTCCTGTCTCACAAAGCTTCATCCCTCCACCGTGTCTACAATGTCATAAATTGCAATTGTTTTGTTAAATTGAACTTCAGAGGCTCAATGCTACTTGAAAACTGTGCCCTTGAGGAAAGACAACGCACAAAAGGAAGAGACAATTTCCTTACGAAAGAAACTGAGCACAGACTTTCTGCTATGATATCAAAATGATACAGATCATCTTTACGTCATCTACACAAGCTTTTCAAATCAAGTGGCAGGTCTCTTGGCAGTCCTTGTATATCTAGAAAAACAGCAAGACTGAAATCCTTTTACTGTCAAGATATTACCACTGCATTTTAAACAGGCTTATGATCAATCCTAACTATATTTTTCTTATCAAGATCTATGCTGCATATATAACCTCTACGATTACTCATTACCTTTCTGTGAAATGAGAAATACTCCTTGAGAAGATGCAAATCAACTGGGGTTTGAGTAAATCATATCAAAATGGAATTATAATTCAGCAACAAAGGCATCAGGCTCATTAGTAATAGCACTCAGTGGATCGACCAGCTACATTTACCTCCTCATCCCTAAGATACACCTTGCAACTGATGCGTATTTGAGGCATAAATCATAAAATTGCAACTGAATGAGATTCAGTTTACTTTGGCTTCTTGAGATAAGGGTCTTCATCACAGCATATGTCAGCAGCCCTTGGTTTCCATGCTCTTCCCCTGCTTAGAGGACTTTAGTCCATGGAAAGGCTCCAACTTCTTCAGGCGCTACCTGGAAGACCTCAAACAACCCACTGCAGGAGCTGAACACTCCATATACCAAGAGCAAATGATGGGAGAGAGCCCACAATAGGAACCGCATTGCGTTCAGTTTGTCTCAGGGCAATCACAGTAAGAATTAAGCATAAGAACAAGGCAGATTCTCCTTTTGCCTGTAAAAAAATGATCACATGTTCCCAGCTGGAAAGCAAAGCATTATTTTAATCCAACACTGAAATTCATACCTTACGCTCACAAGATCTTTTGCAAGAGACATTAAATAGCCAAGTATAAGCTAAATTAATTCAATATGAAAATGCCTCGGTACAAGCACTTTACAAACCCAGCACACTGCTGTATAATTGCAAGAACTTAGTTTTAGATTTTAAGAGCATGTTAAAACGTTGCTTGCATTAACTGCATCATTAAGATCAGAATGTATTTTTCCATTTTATTATGGAAAAGATGATCTGTTTGTTTGGGTGTTTTTTTAACTAAATACCAGTCTGAAAGCTCGTGTTAAAGAACAACTTACAGAGGAACATAGGAACGGATTCCTCCAGCTCAAATCTGAGACACTACCTCATAGCTGGTGGGTCACAGGCAGCAAATGCAACAAAGCACTTCTGCAGAGTCCCATCATATACAATTGCTGGCAGAGGGAGGCTGGGTGGTACGAGGAGACAGAGCTCGCCCAGGACTCTTATATCACTGGCAATCTTTACTGGCCAAGTATGACAAAATTCCTTCCAACAGCTCAGCGTGATACAGGCTTTTGAAAGGGACTTTCACCCTATTGAGGACTCCAAGATGCTACGGGGAAGGGAGGGGGATGTGTGTGTGTCTGGTGGATGGTTAATATAAAACCCTACATTTTCTGTTTATTGGAATAGCAATCTCCCTCAATAATATCTGCTATTTATACTGTGCATAAACTATGGCACAAAACCTTACAAACTTAACACACTGGATCACTTAAGCTAAAAATGAAATGGACCATTTTCTGGGATGAATCCCAATTGCTTAACACTTCCCAGTATGCCCAAGTGTTTCAGGCAGGAAATGAATACTAGTATATCTAGTTGAAACTAGGGCACTGATTCAGTGCAGGCAGAGAAAAGAATTTCCCCTGCTCAATCACCAATACAAAGTTTTTATTGGTGGTCCAAGCTCCAGGAATTTCTCAAGCCTGTAGCTGCTATGTGAGATCCAGCAAGTCCCTAGAACCAGGATATACTTACTGACATTTCTAAACCATTCAATAAGTGCAATTATCAGATTGATCAATTGGTTAAACATGGGTACAGGGCTGGAATGTAGAGGGAATATGCTTTGCTTTATGAAGACCTTCCTCATGCAATAGATAAGGTAAGAGGGATGGTTTTAAGCTGCTTTTGTTCACCCAGTGAAACAATCCAGCCCTGCTAGCATAGCCACATAGATTCAGCTGGGTGCCAGAGGAGGTAAGGGTGTCACTCCCTTTCCTAAGAGCTTCCATGCAAAATTATGCTATTCCTGAATTAAGGAGTTGTGGAAGCGGTATTAACTAGCAGAGGATATTTGAACTGATCAACCTTCACCATGGTCCTACAAGGCAGGAATATAGATATGAGAAAAACCAGAAGAACTAACAGATTGTTCACTAGGGTAGGAAATGAATGACCCTCAGGTCACTAACGAAAGGCTCTCTCCCAAGGAATTCTATCAAGCATTAGTGCAGTTTCTCACACCGCTGAGGCTGTCAGTGCCACGCTACATTCCCAACTGATGACACAGCCTCAACAGCATGCATAGCTCTGCCTCTTCCACTTGATACTCGTGAGTCATAAAAATATGGAGAGGCCTATAAATTCTGTTTATGCTTCTCTCTCTCTTAAGATATGTAAAACATCTATGTAAAAGCTATGAAAGCCGTCCTCTCAGCCTTCAAAGACTTGTTTAAGCAGCACTGTATGATTCCCCTTAATAAAATTGTCTGGAAGTCTAAACTTTGGTAATTATTTCAAATGAAAAAGAACAGCAGGAGGCTCTGTTGAAGGGAATATAAACAATTATCACTTGCACGAAGGCTATGCCAGTTATGAAATAAACTTGAATGGGTTTGCTCTTGAAAACACGGAGCGCTACATTAATTATCTGACATAGCAGTCCTCTCAGCTGTGTTCCATGCATCAAACCCGCTATTAGAGTTACACAGGAGCACCAAGAGATGCAGAAAGGAGGGGGAAATGTGAAGCAACAATGAGGTCTTGTAAAATTGGGGTCTTTCTAATGGCTGCACCAATAACTTTATAGCAATACTGAAGCTGGTGAGCGCACCATAACTCCTGATGATAGACTAAGCTATGATAGACTGTGCCTGTTCTGTCAGTTTGCAAGAGAAATGCAGCCATGCAAGAGCACAAAGGTCAGATCAGATGGGTAACGCTCATCCCTCCTGCCAGCTTTGAATATGTTCTTGATTCTCCAGCACTAGTCCTGTGACCTTTTAACAAATTTAAATCTGATTCTTGTTCCTCCCAGTAATTCTTTGTTTCAATGGCAAAAATCCGTATTTCAGGAGGTGTTGAATTAGGACCTTACACCAAAAGGAGAAAAAGAATCAGTGTAATATCTAGATTTGGTAAATCCAGAAAACCTGAAAGGTAACTAACAACTGTCAGAGCACATGGTACTCTTACAGATAGTGGAGAATTTCACATTGAGATTCAAGTAATCATTGTCCAGAATGGCATGCAGATAATCAAGAGTCTGATGTTTGTTTATGAGCATCATCCATAACTTCTTTGCAAGTTCAATGAGATGCACTGCATCCTAAGCAGTAAAAAATGGTAATCTTCTGCCACTTACATGCAGAATCTTTTGAGCTGTGACATGCATATATTTTAAAAACAGAAGAAATAGGATCTAAGGATATATTTACAGCTGGCCTTCATCTTTATCATTGCATTCCATTGCTAGAGTTCATATTCAAAGTATAGCATCACACCAAGAAAGGAAAAAAAGAGTACTTTCTCATCTTTCTTTACTCCTCTTTTGCAAACACTTCTTTAAGATTTCAGTTTGCAAACCTGATTTACATCAGCCTGGCCAAAGGAAGGAAAATACCTAACACTAACTCAGAATCTGGCCTTGGAAGCTTAAATTAGGTGAAGCAGTTTTAATGTTCTTTGAATCTATTGCCTGTCCTTGGAAAAACAGATTTCCGATTTATTTAGATTTAAAAGTCATTGGTGTTGCAGTCGTAGCTGTTCTTCATCAGGGAACCCACTCCAGGTCCTCCTGTCCTCTCTCCCCACCATGAGCACCTTTATTTTCCTCCGCTTTTCTCTAACCCTAACAGCAACAGATCCACACTCTGGTGTGTGGAAAGCCATCCATCATTCACTGCTGAACAAGAAGTCCAACTCTCTGAATGCTGGGGGAGATTGCTTTTCCAATATACTTTTTATATACAGAGGTAATGGCAGTACTTTCAAAGAGCCAAGTGAGATTCCCTGTGACTCCAGTGCATTAGGGGTCTAATCCCTTAATAGATTTATGATTCTATCTTAATAGGCTCCATGATTCTAATCCATTGACAGGTGTATTGTGTGCAGCTGCTTTCTCATAGTTAATTATTCTTAAGAAATTATACAGCAAAATCTTCTTTGTCCTCTAAACATCACCCAAATGTGATGTTAAAAAAAGAAATTGTCTACATCCTTTGAAAGCAACATGGAGTGGCAACTTGCAAACTCAAAGCAACCTAAAGTATTTCAGGGCTTTCCAGCTCATCATGCAGTGCTTCAGAAACCACAGAATCACAGAATGGTTTGGGAAGGGACCTTGAAGCCCTTTCAGTTCCAACCCCTGCCATGGGCAGGGACACCTTCCATAGAGCAGCTTGCTTGCTCCAAGCCCCTGTGTCCAACCTGGCCTTGAACACTGCAGAGATGGGGCAGCCACAGCTTCTCTGGGCAACCCATCCCAATGCCTCACCACTTTCACAGTGAAGAAACCACACTCAGCTCCATGTGTTGGCTGACTTCAGGTCCTTCAATACATGTTCAGCTACATTAAAACTTGTCTTTACACTGGTAGTCATAGCCTGATGGAGCGTACATCTATGTATGGAGCAGTTTAATATTGCACTCAAATGGATACAGAGATCAGGATTACAAAATTGTGTGCATAAGAATCAAAAGATGCAAAGCATCACCCAGTAAGGAGAAGTTGCACCTAACTTGCTTGTGTGCTTTTAGAAACAACAGAAGATTTAAATTTTCAAAGCACTTGGTCAGCTTCATGATTATGTCTGAATCCTTCCATGTGCCAGCAATTCTTACACAGCCATGAGTAGAGAAAAGCCCCATACCTGGGTGACAGATGCCACAACCTGAGGACTCTTCTATTTACTTGCATAATTGATCATATCACACATGCACAAAATGCCTTCCATTTCCCAGAAACTTAATGCATTTTAAGGTCTGGGCTAAACCCTGGATCCAAAGCCAACTTCATTAATGGAGTGTGTCACTTCGGGAGAATCATGTCAGCTCAGGGCAATGCCACACTGGGATCTCCCCCAGTATTACAGCTATTATATGTCTGCCCTGGATGATCTCTGGCAGGCAGTGTTTCCCCACAGTTATGACCTTTTAAACACAGAAATGGAGCCAAGAAACCCTTATTGCCCATGTGAAATGTTTCTTGCCTGGGGCTTGTCTCTCCGAGAGAAGACACGTGCTTCAGGCTCTGGTCTAACACAACCATTGTTACCTGACCGACAGCTCATGTGATGCAGTGTCTGGCCCACATTAACCAGTGTGCATCCCGAGCAGGGTGTGAGGATAAAAGCTGAAGCCAAACAGATGGTCTTTGAAAAATCTTCCCTAAAGTGTTCTGTGTACTCCAACTTCACTTACCCAACGCTCATCAAACTTCGTTGACTTGCGCATCTCCAGCCAAGTTTGAAGAAAAGTATTCAACTGGAAACATGCAGGGAAAAGAGTCATTTTCCTGCACTTGAACAATATAAAAATGAAACCATTTTCTTCAAACCTTAGATAAATTTAAGCAAAGAAGAACACAACCCTCTTGGGTTGAAACCAGGTAGTAGAAAATAAAACATCAATGATGAATCCAAAATGATGAACAAATGAGGATGACGCGGAAAGAGAGCTGGAGCTACAATGTATAATGACCTATCAACACATTCTGTAATGCACCACAGCATTTCAGCAAAGGTGGAAATCGCATCTGCACTGAGTATGGGTATCTACTGTTTGAAAGCAGAGAGCAATGTTGTGCACTTCAGGATCCTGATTTCGCCATCACTCACCCACAAATACAGTTACTCATCAGTAACCCTGACTAGCAACAACTGGATCCTCAGGATTAGAACTGAATATTATACCCATTTAATACAAGGATGTAAATGGGCACTATTAGAATATTCCAAAGGAAAATGATCTAAACCTTTTGAATTCAACAAAACTAACCTGATGAACAGCATCATACTGCGGCAAAAACATGGACTTCATAGTAACTCATAGTAATTCATACACGGTAACTTCTCTTTATGTTCTTTTTTAAAGGTGCTTCACTATATGAAGTGTTTTCATGAGCATAAACCCCTTTTTAAACAAGAAAGGGTCAAAAGCATTTCTGTAATAACGCTACCACAATGAAATCCCAGCCTTGGTCTACTTATAGCTTTGACTTAGGGTGGGTAGAAAATTGATCTGCTCAGTAAAAGAGAGGTTCACTCTAGATAGAAACCACTGCATTTATACTTAGGGAAACCCAAATTCTTTAAATTTACTTTAATTACATGTCTGATTTTAAAATTGGATTTTTCCTACCATTAATTTGAACTGTCATTCTTGCAAAGTACCTAAATCATTAGATGTCCTTGAAAGAGTACACCCTGACTGTATTAAAGTTAAACCAAGTTATAGCCAAGTAACTTTCATAGTATTTTCTTCCCAGTAAATGTGATTTTCTTGCTGCCAGTGAACAGGTCTGTGTGTTGGTGTAAGTAGACAGTGAGACCAGTCTCAGCTTTTTCGCTCATGCTCTATGTCCTGTATAGATGGTCCTCAAAGAGGAAGTCATTAGATTAATAATAATTCCTGATAGATTCCAAATGAGATATTCCAATAGATATTGCAGTGGCTCCTGGGCTAAATAAAAGGAGAGTTTTATCTTCAAGATGGGAAAGCAACAGTATGCCCACTAAATGATGAGTGGGGGCTCTGAGACTAATTGTTAAGCAGGAATATTTACAATCATAGGATTAGAGAATGGGGCTATCATTGCAAGGCAATTATCTAAACACAAATAAGTTTAATGCTTTGGCATTTTTATAGCCACCACATTATTTATTTTACTATGTAGTCTATTGAAATACCGTTCCCCCGGTTACAAGTACACAGCACTGCAAACCCTTATTTTTACTTCATATAAAGTTGAAATAAAAAGGAACACTTTGAAATGAGTGGAAGAACAATAGGTCCTATTTAACCATCAACTACAACAGTATTTAACTTTGGTGCTTTTGATCAATATTTGTGTGACAAGCTATTTGTTACTCTTCTCCTCTGCCACTTTATTGCTGTTGTTCTTCTCACAGCCTGATCTGCACTTTTGTGTGTTTAATTTATAACAGTTTCCATGGAAAAGGAGCATTCAAAGAAAAAAAGTGCTGAGACAGCACCTTCTGCCAAACCACAAATCTTTTCTAATGTTCATCTTAAACTGAAAGTAATTCTGGGAAACAAATTAATGATATAAATCACATTATCATTACTCACATAAAGATACTCTGCTGTAACTCTTTCAGAAAGCTACAGTGAGTGGTAGCTAAAAGAACTCTCTATGGAAAATGCCTGTTTCTAATTAAATTATCTAAAAATAGAGTTGCACATACATCTAGGACCAAGCCATCTGCGTTATCTCTCTAAGATAAGCCATTCTACACCCACAATGATATCCCTTTCACCACTGCAGATATTCAGAGCTAGGACTGGCTCTTCTTTCCCTACTTAGGAAGGGAAAAAGAAAAAGGAAGCAAAATTTTAACCCAGATAAGGTTCTTTAAAAGTCAAATCCCTTGTTCTGGAATCTCTTTTCACACCTAACTTCTGTCAACTAGCTGAGCAATCCAAAACCACGTCCCACGAGCAGTGACAATAGTCAGGTTCAAGCAGGATTTCTCCATGAAACACTTTCAAAGTGCAGTAAGAAAGCTGTTTCTAATGGGCCGCATTGCTTGTGTTTGATGGGTTTGATCCCTCCCTCTTCTTTTTGACCTATTTGAAAACGTTTCTTTATTCGCATTCTGACAATTAACAGAGCAATATAAAAAAGCGGGAATGAAACAGGACCCGTGTCAGAAAGGTTGGATAAGAGATTCCCATGACATCTTGGCTGATACTAAACAACAAAAACCTGCCTTCATACTTCAAGCAGGAGACCAAGGAGACAGAAAACAGCCCTTTTCTCTTAAAAAACAGCTACCCACATTATCTGCCAATGACTGAGGGGCAAAAAGGAGGAACACTTATCAGGGCCTGTCAAGAGGAGGAAACAATCTCTGCTTAGTCAGAGCCAGTGACAGATTATCCCCTTGTTAGGCAGAGAGAAAGCAGAGAGTGAAGGGAGGCAGGTGAGGATCAGAACAAGATGATCTTTAAGGTCTTTTCCAGCCCAAACCATTCCGTGATTCCTTGATTTCAAGGGAGGCTTACTCCCTATTCCCCCTGCAATACATAGGATGGCATTTGGGGGCCATTTCCCATGAGGGGCTTCAGGCTCAGGCTACAGCCAGCAAAGCAACATTATTTACACTTTTCCTTAGATTTCTTGCTGTCAGAGTTCTTTTAGTGAAACAAATGCATTTTATATATGTGCCCATCCCTCAGTTTTGGGGCTATTTTGATGTATGACACAATCTCAAGCAACATGTGTTAACCTCATTAGAATTGTTTCACTTCAAGCTTCCCTTTCTGCCATCAGGAATACGAATGCCACTTTACAGTAAAAAGGTATTAATTTCAACCAATTTCTTCAATTAAGCAACAGTTTTAGACATCAGACTCTCTACAAAAAACACTCTTACAACCAGTATGATGAAGTAAGTGTGTTTAGTTTCCCCTAAAGCCTTCCTTCCAACTGCTACATACCTTAGAAGAAAATAACAGGCAAAATTAAGACTAACCTTTGAATAAATGCCATTTACTGGTCTCCACTGTTCTCCATTCAAAAGGATGGGGATTGTTATCTCATACTCTCTTGGCTGGTCCTTTGGCATCTGCTGTCTTGAGGATTCCAATTTGCTGTCCACATTCTCACCTAAGAACAGGAAGAAGCACTTCATATTAGTCAGGAACAGCATTTGAAAACATAAACCTTGTCGTTTAAGGGACCTGGCAGCATATACTTCAGGAAAGGACTGAATACTGTAGGGTCATATTCTCAGTGTCAAAACCTACACATATTTGCAAGAGAACTGGGATTCTGGGAGAAAAGTGTTGAGGTTCAATAGATGTGCACTTCCGTAGCAGAAGACAGGGACTGCATGTAAGAAATAGAGATACCAGGATGCAAAGATAAGGAATTGGGGTGCAAGACTCAACTAAAAACATTTGAAGATGTATAGGCACCACTACTTAAAGTGTTACATTAAAAATCACACTAGAGTTTGGTTTTATTTTCTCCATTGAAGATGACAGCAGGAGGGAATGCAGAGGGTGTCTGTCTTTTCAGAGTCATCATTAAGAGGGTGAGCAAGCTGCAGGGATTTAAAAGAGATAAGATTTTATCAGGACTATGTTTCCCTAATTAAGGTAAGAATTAGCCTTGATCATTCCACTCCCCGTGCCTCTTCCTCTCATTGCTCTTCCAAGATACAGTCACACTGGATCAGATTCAAAGGAGAAGTGGTGGTAGGAAGAGGGAAGATGCCCTCGAGAGTGTCACTAGAGCCTTAATCATCCTACGATCAGCAAACCCTGCAGTTGTGTGACACAGGCTCCCTAAGGACAGACAGAGACCCCAGGTTTTCCCTTATGTCCTTCCCATTCCTGTGATGGGGTCAGCTGGTCCTCACACCTCAAGGCTGGAGTCACAGCATGGATGCAACAACCCACTCCTGAAAGGCTCCAGGTTTATTACACACAGCAGATTGACCATGTGTAGTCTTTGGTATTTTATGAAACCCCAAACACTTAATGCACTGCTTTACTCTGTTAAACACAGAAGTGTACGGTTGTACTCTATTTTAACTAGCCTGAACTGTATACAACAAAAGACTGAATATTTAGTCATGAGCTTCCGCGTGGACATGCAAGGAGGTCACAAAGTACTGACAGTCCCATAACTTCATGGATGCACACTGTCATTAGCGCATTGTCATTAGTGTATTTAGGGGGAAAAAGAAGTCTGGAAAAGAATATAAACTCTCACTGAATTAATGCTCTACTCCTACACAGTCAGATGACTTCAATTCATACCACAGTGTCAAAAAGCCATTTGCATGCAACATTTATCATGTCGTTTTCCTCTCACTAAACAGACGAATGGTATTATGCCCATCAAAGCAAAGTCCTAAAACAGCGTCATGGGACGAGAGATGGAAATAGGATTGAGAATATATCTTAAAGAGAAGACAATGATGGCTTCCAGGTGCTGTGGGACAGTTAAAACATGAGTGGGGTTTGTCACATGCTTGACATACCTCCACACCAAACATTCTGATGTACTTGAACCCCCTGAGGATGAGACCTGATTCTTTGCAGGGCTCTAAGGATGTGTCTATCTTCCATAAAGATGGAGAAAAGCAGTGTTACCTTACTTCCTCCTTTCTCCAATTGCCTTTGGGCTAGGAGGTGAAGAGGGAAGGTGGTGGGGTGGTGTTTTAGCAGTTGAACCATGACTCAGGGCTGAACTAGGTATTGGAGTGAAAGGAGAGCTGTGGAGTCAACCTGCCCACACAGCTCAGTGCTCACTACTTGCCATCCCACCAACCTCACCTACCATCTGGGACCTAACACTCTCTGAGGATCCAGAGCTATGTTTTAAGCAGAATGACCCCAATTTAGTCACTGTTACAATTAAAACTATCCATGCAGTCAGTATGACTAAGCCAACAAGAGAAAAACAAGTTCAGTATTTTCCAGCATACTTGTAAAAGTGTGACACTTTCCCTAAAAGACCAAAAAAGGGCCAAGATAAAATGAGGAAGTATACAGGGAAGAGGAAAGTTCCTTGTTATATGGGTTTTCCTGCAGAGAACCCAATCCTCAGCACAGCCCAAGCCCAAGTGATAGTGATCTGGCAGGACACAGTGTCAGCCCTTGGAAGAGGTGGTCAAAGGATGCACGCAGTTGGGTTTGCCCCAGTGGAGGAGTATGAGATACCACCTCATCTGCCTACAAGGGTCTAGACAGATCCTCTTTATTCTGATTACCAGGCGTGAAGCTGCCTGCACGGAACAGAAATTCATGAAGCATATCTCAGAGAAATGAAAAAAGTTTGGCTCTAACCCTGATCTTTTTTTCTTGCCTCACTAAAGCAGTCTGAACTCTATGAATTAAATTGCTCAGACCTTTTATTGCTTTGTAGGATTTGCATTCTGAAAGTTTTGTGAGATCTAACCCAATGAGCATCTTTTTCTTCCCACAAATGCACTGTCTACATTACTTCCATGCTGTCTTGCCATGGAACTGCAGCTAGATAGGAGGAAGCATCAAAGTCTTCCTGGTATTCCTTCGTGCACAAGTTGCCTTTCTTATTAATTGTGCAAAGTATTAATATCACAACATTTCCCAAAACACAAGAAAAAGAAGAGGGGAAGGAATCAGCATTCACGTGCATTATTCACTATGAGGGGAGTGAGGCCCTAGCAGAGTTTATTCAGAGAAGCTGTGGCTGCCCCATCCTTGGCAATGTTCAAGGCCAGGTTGGACAAAGGGGTTTGGAGCAACACTGCTCTGGTCGAAGATGTCCCTGCCCATGGCAGGGGTTGGAATTGGAGGAGCTTTAAGGTCCCTTCCAACCCAAACCATCCCAGGATTCTATGTATTATTCCCTCATTACATGGCATGATCAGGAAAGTGCAACTGACATAAAAATATCAGAGGAAAAGAATATCTACACAAAATGTGGTTCAGTTTCACCCCTCTTGTTCCTATTCCATCAGGACAGGAATGCCTGTGGTGCGTAACAAAGTATGGTTACAATGAGCAAATTTAATCTTACACACATGCTTATTTATCTACGCCCTGAAAATGCATATTGTGCAGAAGTGTTGATAGTCTGGAGACAGACATCAAGACAGGTTTATAGGCAGCAGTTACGTCTTTATTGGAAAAGATAATTTACTGGGGGGGGAAGCAAACCAGACAAGCTTCAGGGTTTGCAAAGCCTTCTGAAGTCGTAGCATTTATAAAACACAAGATCAATTTCTGTCTAGTTGCTTTCCTTCAGTCAAATATTTTGCTGCTTATCTGAGTGGTTTTATTTAAATGATTGGGTGTGATTGATAGAAATCACAGCTTTCTGCAGAGGGCAGAGAAATCTCTGCAGCCCACTCACTGGGCCCCATTCTGATAAGCACTCGGGCACATGCTTAACGTTATGCACTTGCTTGTCCCCAGTGTGCTATGTGCGCGTTACAGTTACTTTTGTAAACCAAATAACAATGGTTTTCTGATGTAAGGTTATTATATTTACATCGTATGCACCCTTCTGAAAGACTTCAAAATGAAGAAACCGCTATTACTGTAAACTCTAGATGAATCTTTACATTTAAAAGAGGAAAATAAAAAGGTAAATCCTTTAAATAGGATTCCACAGCCTGATTGCAAAGACTTCAAGAGCACATTGCAGAAAATAAGGGATCATGGAGTGACCCACACATCTCTATGTGGGATGGGAATGATGACAGCATCTGAAGGGCCTGACTGGACAACAGGACACAGATATGAGAGACATGAGTAGAGGAAGTCAGGAGAAGAAAACCCACACAAATTACATAAGAGGGGAAAAAAAAAACCCAAAAACAGAGGCATAGGTATTGAAGGATGCAGGAACTAAAAAAAAATGGGACAAACAGATGCGCAGCCTCAGAATAGCCCCGAGTTTGGGCCTCTGGAACAGCTTTGGCACACAGAGTGAAGCCAGAAACACCAAAGAATTTATTCCAGTGAGGGGTATTTCACCCAGCCTCTTGTACAATGGCTGAGCAAAACAAACTCCCAGTTCTCTTCTGCTGGTGTCAGGCCACCCACCTCCAAGCACAAGCCCAGCCTTCCAAAAGAGCATCCGAGGGGCACCAGGAAAGGAACGCGATGAGACAGGACTGGACATCTGCACTAATGAGGGGTTTCCATCACCTTGATCACATCCCGTGAGCTCCCAGTGCTGCAGTTCTTTATGCACACAGACGTGCTGGTATTTCCTCTCTGCCACTCTTCATCTCCTTTATCCATTTTCATTGCCATTAGTTTGAAGCTGGAACCATTAGATTTGTTTGCATTACATTAATAATGAAGCCTCTTCTCTATGGGGACACTTGGTGTTACAGCAATATATATAGTGTAATAATTGAAATCAGAGAATTGAAATGTCGGTAATGTGTCATGAGAAGGGATGAAAATCAGGCCATCTGTATCACCAGAAACTTTTATTAGAGCCAGGATTCCTATCTCTTGTGTCACATGCACCTACTTACTCACCTACTTATTTCCCATTTCAGTGAAATTCTGTCCCGTTCTTCCTGACACAAGCTCATCTCCCACTTTTTCACATGAAAAACTTCACAGTTGCGTCTATCTGTTTTCTATTTTCAGCCTGCACTGAAGGTAACACTTTTGATCCACAAGCAGCCCACAAGCTGACGTAGCATACCTTATTCTTCTTTATTCCAGCAATATAAAAGATGCTTTGTACAAATCGTGAGATGAATCGATGTTATCTGTCAGTGGCTTTTGTGCAGCTTAAATGTTCTTCATCTGCCATGCACTTCTACAACTTTTCTTCTTTGCACAGTATCATACAACCTTGTTGGCAAAGAAGTTCAGAGCGGTTTTCATCTCTTTGCTTTGTATTTCAGCTCCTCTGAGCTCTGCGCAAAATAAACTCCAAGCTTGCAACGTGACATTGTTGTTTCATGGCTGCTGCCTCCTGAAGAAGCCCAGACATACTTCACGTTTGACTTTAGAGAAAATTAATGAGCTTTTAGTCGGGCAGTGCAATTTATTTGTCCTTATGATAAATAAAAAGGTGAGTGTTCTCAGTACTGATTGGGTTTGGATAAAATGGGATGAAGTGGAAGGAAGAAGAGAAAATGTCTCCCCAAACTGTATACTCCTGCCATCCTGCTCATGCTGGGTTTGCTCCATGCTCGCCTGGCATGCCACAGAGAGGAGTCTGACTTAGGATGGTTTATAAATACTGTCCATCTAGTAACATACAGATTAATCATAAAGCCGATGCATGAGGCTGTGCTTCCTTCCTGTTGTGGACATGTGTGTTCTGGGAGTCCCACCACAGAATCACAGAATCAACCAGGTTGGAAAAGACTTCTAAGATCATCAAGTCCAACCGTTCCTCAGCACTGCCCAAGGCCTTAGTGATGTTAAACTATGTCACTAAGAGCTTCATCTACATGGTTTTGAACACTTCCAGCGATGGTGATTCCTTCTGCACATCTTGTCCCATTCCCATTGATAAGACCCTGTCAGGGTCCTGAGGCACTCAAGGACTCTTACAGCCCCACCACCTCACTAAAGCCCAGCCCAGGGATATTGTGAGATGCCTATTACCAACCCAGACCACAGCCTTCTTCCCAGCACACTGCACCCAGACACCCATCATCTCTCCCACTGGAGTTACTGCCAAGCTATGAAAAGCAGGACAATAAAGAAAAAGCTAAATTTTATTATATTATCCTTGGGTTACCTTTCATATTACAAATGGGCTCAGAATTGTAAGTCACAGCCTATCTCCTTTTTCCTCTGTCGCAAAACAACAATGCACCGGAATAATCTAAAGATAGAAAAGAATAATAGACAAGAGTAATCTTTCTGCAAACTGAAAACAGTTAACAGCGCTGCTCTGCATCACAGTGCTTTGGCAATGTTGTAGAAGACAAAAAGGGTGTACTCTATCCATTTCCTTCCTCATTTTCCTCAGCTTCCTCAGCTTAATTCACAGTCAGTGGGAGCTGTTGTTTGGATGGGTCATTTCAAGCTGTGGAGAACAGGCTATACTCATGGCTGCATCCAGCACTGGCTGGACCATTGGCAATTAGTTTTGTGGCAGGGCACTGAGGCATCCCCATAGGCTCTGTTGCCAAATGGCTTTCCCTATAGCCCAGGGTACCTTGGGTCAACTCTGTGCCACCAGCCCCAGCAAGCTGGGCAGGAATCCCAGCAGAGCCACCACTGTCAGTGGGGCATCCATCAGATGGGAGGGAGGTTTATAACTCTGATCAGTTGCTTTTCTCCCATGTCTTATTTGGGATGATTATTTTAACAACTCCAGACTCAAATGAGAACTTCTTCATCTAAAGTTATCAAACTTACACACAGAGAGGACAAAAGTATTTGCCCTTCAACATGGGTGTGAACTTAGGAAGTGTAAGAAAGGGATGGTACTAGGTAAGGAGTAGACTACCCACCAAGTACATCACTAACCAACTAGGTAAAGGAAGGTTTCCACCAAACTACAACATTAGGATCAATATTCGCATTTCTATGAGCAACTTTTACTCAATGTATACAAATGTCCTTCTGCAATCCAATGATCCACAGGTTGGGAGACAATGCCTGCACAGAGGACAGGAATATTACAGAAGGGTCCAATAACTTGCAGGCTGGAGCAAAAGGGTGAAACCAAGCAGTACAGAATACAGGTTTGTTCCCTTGAGGACTGGTAAGTTTTCTGCTCAAAGTGGTAGTCTTCAAAGGCAAATGACAACAAAAAAGACCCACGTATGTTATTCCATATAGCTCTGATATCACATGAACTAAAGACAAGCCTGGAAAGCTGCATAAAAAAAGGTGTTCCCAGTTTGGATGCTGAAGTTACTCCTAAGAGTTAGCAATAGAAGCACATCTCGAATCCTGTGGGCATTTCTCCTCACCTGCATGCACAATGCATTAATTCAGCCTGGAGCTGGTGGATTGGAAAGGTGAGCAGGGAAGTGGAAAGGCTGAAGAACAAGAAGGGAACTGAAGGAATTATTTTGCATAATCTACAAAACCAAAGATGACAAGATCCATGATAGTCCTTTAGTTTTATACACCTCTTGGCATTTATCTTGCCGATGCTGATGTAGGTGGCAAGAGTATAAAGTGGCTATACATAAAGATGGATAAGACTGCAATGCACAACTTCTGGGCAAAGAAGATCACATCCAGATCTCGTGCATCAATTTAAAATCTAAAATCAACTTTCTTTAAATGGAAATTGTGAACATTAGGGCTGAGAGGGCATCATGCCAAAGAGTAAAGAAGTGTCAGCTATCCAAGTATCTGGCCAAGAAGGGGCGATGTATGCTTCCCGTCCTGTCTTCCACTCCATCTTCCAGCAAAAGCCAAAACATTACCCATGCTAAACACTATCCAGGCACAAATCTTGCTGAAAAAACCTTACAGAACAGCACACATTCTGAAAAATAACGGATTGCGACTTATTAATGTAACAAAATGTAAATTATGATAATAAGACAAATATGAAAATGCTGAAAAATAAACCAGTACAATATTTCCAGTACACAATGGTTAAAGAAAGGAGGGTTGGAACTAGATATCCTAAAGGTCCTTTCCAACCCAAACACCTCTATGGTTCTATGATAAAGCAAGCTCAGTAACTTGCACAGGATCACGTAAGCAACCTCTTGCCTTAAAGTCAGACAACCATTCCTCTTAAATGCTGCTCTAACCACCAGCTGAAAACACAGACACGCTCTCCAGAGAAAGGACAAGACTCAGGAACTCCACCACAGTGATAAGCACTTCCCGTTATCCCACTAACAGCCCTTCCACAGCTTTAAATAAGACAGCACAGAACAGAGTCTGCCTTTAGCTGTACATAACCACAAAAGTCTGGGCAAGACTGGGACTGTGCATTAAATAAAACTCTTATCTCTTGCAGTAAAGGTTTTATGAGTTCAAAACCATGAATTATTTTTCCAAGTAACCCATGCACATCTAAGCAGTACATTGATTCCCTCCACAAAAAAAAAAATCCAGTAAAATCACTCCTTTCATGGCCTGCCTGGAAAATAAGTATTAAAGAAGGCAAGCCACCTAACTAAAAACAAAGTTTTACTTGTTTTCTCATTCCTTCCCCTATTCCCAAACCCAAGACCTCAGGCATTTAAGCACAAGTGACTTATAGAAAGCAACTCATTCCATGGATCTTCTTGAGCTCGAATCATGTCTTTTCCTCCACGTTGCAAAATTACCGTTCATGTACAGCAGTTTTAGAGCATCAAAAGTCAACAAATGTCTTTGATGAGTCTGAGGACAGGCAGCAGCAAGACAGCTCCATGCATTTCTGAGGTTAATTTTGTGGTCTTGCTGTTTCTAATGGAAAAGTATCCCCTGCTTGGCAGGGCTGTCAACTTCGAACTGATCCATGTGTGACTTCGAAGGATGCCCGCTTCATCTTTCACACTAAGCAGCTTCACAAGCACTGACCACTTGGATGAGAGATAGGAGTTTGAGACACACTGATCCCCTTTAAATAAACAGCACTAAAGACATGCTTTTTTATATTTCAGTTTTATAATTGTAAGTGCTATCTCCCGTCATCGCTTGTTCTTGTATGAGCTATTCCCTTCTTAAATCTAATTCTGCTGATGAAATAATCTGTGAAAGGGAACAGCCCTTGCATCCCTCCCCCTCGAAATCCCATAAACTCCATGGAAAAATTCATGTGTTCATCATTTTACTATGGACATGGGAGTGAAAGCTTAAATTTGAAGGTAACTTGCTGTTCTTCTCCCCCAAAGGCTCTGTGGCCAGTGTCACTGCATGACCAGCTGAATAAACTAATGACACATATTAAGGCGAAAAAGGCAGAGAGAGGGGAAAAGAAGGAAAATAAAATGTTCATTGTGGAACATACCCCCTAAGCAGTTGGATCATCTTAATCTTCAAGCTTCTGTAATACAACTGTTGGAAGGCTCTAAGTCTGCACACAATAAAGTGCTTTATTCAAGGAACCATATGACTCCATCAGTCATTCAAGCACATGTTTGGCACAGATTGAAAGTGAAAAGCATAGCTAAGTCAAATATTTCAAAACTGAACTTGTCCTTCTAACACACATGGTTTATATATTGGTGTAATATCTATATAACTTTTCAGTTCTCATATAGGGTAATGTCATGGCTGAAGTACAGAATGATGTCTGCTGCATCAGGCAGCATCACGCTTCTCGGGAGTTAAGACATGCCAAAAAGCCATTTACTAGAAAATTAAAAGGGAACTATCACACTTGACAGGTCCTCAAGAAAACTGTAAAAATAGCTTTTGTTCCTTCTAATTCCTGAATATCAATTTCTCAAATCAGGATGCTACACCATTCCTTGCTACAGAGCTGCGCTGTAACAAATCCAGGACAGCCAGTTCCTTCCTCTTCCCATGCCCAAGATCTGTCTCCTCTGTTTGCAGATGAAATATTGCTCATCATACAGAGTTACTCCTGCTGATGCAAATGCGATTAAAGCAATCTTGGGAGAGCACAGTGTGATTAAAGCATAAGTAATGTGAGAAGGATTTGGGCTTTCATTATACAGAATACATATTGAAATGCACTCAAGGAAAGAAGCCAGTATATCTCAATATCCTCCCTGTTCTCAAGAACAAAATGTGACAAGTGGAGTTTTGAGAGCAACATTTGCCATTGACTGCAGGAGGGGGCAGGGAGGCTGCAGAACGTTTCAAACAGTGAAAACCAAGCTTGATAACATGTATAGAATATATACATATATTGTATTTGGGAAACAGCTGCCCAGCCGCATTTGTGATGCTGTTATGCTTGACTTGAACAATTACTATTCAGGAGCAGTCCAAAGAGTTGCTTTTTTTCCCTGGAAGAGAACGTTTCAAAATATGACAGAAATGAAGCAGTGAAGCATTGAACCAGAGGGCATTTTGACGCATAAGGTAATGGGTATGGATTCCAGGTTCCCCCATGGAAGAGCTCAGCTCTGGAAGTTCATAGAAGAGGGCAAGTTGTAAATGCAAGGTTCAAACCAAAGCAGCTTTGAAAAGTAAGTGACATAACGGCTTAGGAGAACTTGTGTCCTCTTGCTGTAAATCCCTCTTAAGCTTGTGCCTCTTCCAAGTCCTGATGGACACCACATAAATTGGCCCAGTCGTTCTAAAGTGTGAAAACGAGCAGGACAGGATTAAAACCAGGTGAAAAATAGAGGGTTGCACAACGCTTTTCCCTTAGATGCTTCCAAGATGCCGTAGTGAAGGATGCCCCATCTTAACTCTGCATCAACCCAACCAACACCATCCCAGCATAGGTACTACTGAAACATTTGACAAGGGCATGTAGTGATAGAACAAGGGGAGCACTTTAACCTGACAAAGGGGAGATTGAGATGAGCTCTGAGGCAGAAGCTCTTCCCTGTGAAGGTGCTGAGTCACTGGCATGGGGTGCCCAGAGAAGCTGTGCCTGCCCCATCCCTGGCAATGTCCGAGGCCAGGTTGGACAGGGCTTGGAGCAAGCTGCTCTAGTGGAAGGTGTCCCTGCCATAGGAGGAGGCTGGGACTGGATGATCCCTTCAAACCTAAATCACTCTATGATAATTACACAAAAACCCAGATTCAGCATTACTCTCCCCCGCCAAAACCTCAAGAAAGGCTGCTTTCCATTAAATGAAGTTGCGAATTACTCCCCAACTTACAATTCCCTCTCGCTCTTTTTAAAGTACAGCACAGTCCTTTCCTCCAATTGTTGCCTCCCTCACTGAGTATAGTCTGTACTGGGGGTGCTCCTTGCCATAGATGAGCATCAGTGAAAAAAACTACGGAGTGGGAGCTGGAGTTGTGCTCATCCCATGCACACACATCATTCATTCAGACATTCTCCAGGAAATCACGCTGAAAATATGACAAATCCAGCTGAAATGAATTGCAGCATTAATTTAGGTAAACGTGCATGGAAATGATTTGTAGCTCTTTCCCAAACCTAGCAAATGAGTTACTGGGCTGGGGAGTTAATATCCATCGTGAGTCTTTGTTTGTATGGGGAGTACCTGCTACTTGCCTTACACAACAGCAGAAAGAGAAAAATGACCTGCATCTGTATTAACATAAGCTGTCTCTGAAGTCTGCCTTCCTACTTTTTGAAGCATGAATGAATGGGAAACTTAGGAGTTACTTAATGTTCTTGAAGCAGAGCAGAGGTTTATGTGTGCCCTCTCACAACAGACGTCACCATAAGCCCTGGGTCGGTCCAGAACTTCACAGGCTTCTTCAGATGAGCTATAGAAGTAATTAACATTTACTTTTATTGTTTCCTCAGGGCTGGATATGTTCCCAGGTCACCAGCACAGCTTTGCTCATCTAGCCTACACATCCTCTGATCCTGTCAAGCAGGTTTGAAGTGAATAGCACAGAATCATCCCCAGGCTGTACAAAGGAGACAGATCCATGAAGGTGAGGCAGTTCATCCCAGCTCAGGATCAGACAAGGTGCATACCTGACACAAAATGCATAGACAAGTTGCTTATTTCTAAAGTGTGAAGATCTCTTCTGCAATGAATGTGCACTTTTCCCTTAACTGCAAGTTTTTACTCTAAATGTCTCTTCAGTGGGGTGCGTTTTCCTCAGTTAAGAAGCAATAGATGAAGAAATAAACACTATTTCACTTGAAGTGCTTACCTCACACTTTAAAATCTGTGCCAAAACACAAGAGTGGTTTTTAACCTGAATACTGTCTTACTATTCCCAATTCAAAAAGGAATAGGGATGAGAAGCGAGATGCTGGATCCTTCCCTGTCAGGCACAGAGGCCACATTTCATTCTAAGCTCTGCCACCACAGTGCTCTCAATAGCAGAAAGAGAATAAAGACTTAAATAATCTGCACTGAACAGTTCTTCTCCCCGCATCTTCTCATTGTTGAAGTAACACAGGATCCTCATCATGCTACCATCACTGCATACAGACAGTGCTGCTGAATAAAGGTACAGGTGATGCTCAGCTCCACACATAGTCAGGCCCATAATATATAGCATTGCATTAATATATATAGCATTGCAAAGTCCAGATTAAAGTTTCTTATCGCATTTTTACATGACTTTACCAAAACAAGATCCCATATACACCAGGTTTCAGTGAGGTTTATGTTCCAATATGTTTTTCAGAGGTCACATATGAGGCTTACTCCTCTTGCTTGATCAGCTGTTCTCAGAATTAGAGCACATTAAATAGAAGTGAGAAAACACACTTTCACCGCTGTCAGAAGGTTTTTCACTTAATGCATATGACACATACTATTAGACTAAATTTACAGGGACTGACACAGTTCCTCTTAAAGAGTATCTCAAAATAAACCAGTTAAAGACTCTTTTGTGCCAAATTCTGCATGCCGTTTTTATGCCTTGCTATGTATTATCCAGCGTGGCTAAAAGGCCATGAAACCTTTCACTTCTTGCCTTATTAGATCATACTTTTTGGACAAGAAAGCATGTGTTCATCTAATCAATGGTTGCATCGTGTTGACCTCGTGAGTGGATAATCCTCCACCCCTGATTTAACAAAGTATTTCTCATCCCAGCTCCAAGTCACAGAAGGCAGCAAACTCCTTTATAGGGTGTGTAAAACAATAATGAAACAACATGAAGTAATTTAACAAAGGAGTCAGCATTTCTGACTCGATGATGCAGTTCATCAAGTCATTTTCTGAAGCACCGATAACCAAGTCACACTTAATATCAACATAGTCCCAAACTTATATGTGATCCTAAAAAAGAGAAAGGTTAAAATCCTGGAGCAGGGATCTCATAAGAAACAGTATTTTTTCTAAGTCAGTGTGACCCTCTTAACCATAAACATTTAACATAACTGAAGCAATTTGCCTTGTGTTAGCAAGAAGCACAGTATTGCCCTTTTGGATTGCACTGTCCTATCAAGAATACATTACAACCCTGTAACAGGCCTTAGTTTGTCATAGGCTTACCCTGCAGACACAGCAGAGCCTAAGAGAAGCCTCTGCAGATGTGATTTAGGCTTTAAGTACTATAACATTTTGGAGATGATGTGCTTTTGTCCTAGGAAAAGCTAATCTGAAAAGCTACTTGAAACGCAAATACAATGTGCATGCAATCGGAAGAGTAAAATCTGAAATGGCATAAAACACAAGAATGTGCAGAGTTAAAAAGGCATCAGAAAAGGGCATTAAGTGAAAAATCCTTCCAGTATGATCAACATGAAAGGCCTGGCATCCCAAGAGGGATGGGTGCTGAGTGAGATATAGAGCTGGGGAGAGCCTGCTGGTGTAGCAGTGCCGGGCCATTCTCATAGATCCTGGACTGGTTTGGTTGGAAGGGACCTTAAAGTTCATTCAGTTCCAATCCATTGCCACAGGCAGGGACACCTTCCATAGAGCAGCTTGCTCCAAGCCCTGTGTCCAACCTGGCCTTGAGCACTGCAGGG
>JASSUY010020750.1:0-39802 GCA_032466535.1 Forpus xanthops
TAAACCATGTCACCCAAGGCTATGTCCAACCCGGCCTTGAACACTGCCAGTGATGGAGCATTCACAACTTCTCTGGGCATCTGGAAACAAAATGATGCAGACATACATGTGAAAATACAAAGACAGTCAGAACTTGGCATACTACATCTCCTAGGTGACTTTGAATTCTTCAGACATCATGCAAAGGATGAGGTGAGATGACAAGTTTCTAAGACCTGGTGTTCAAGGAAAACAGGGCAGCAACATCAAACAAAAAATTAAACTGCATTTGTGAACTGTTTCTTTGTGTTTCATTCCCTGGTATTTTCACTGACTATAACACTGATATTTATTAGCTCTTCACGTGTCAAGTGGATGGAAGACTTATCACAGTCCTAAGATCAGGTATCAAAAGTAATTTTTCTTCCTGTTTCAAACTGAAATCACCTTAGAATCTGTATAGTAATACCAGAGCCCATTATTCTTCCAGAAGTAAGTTTTGAGAATGCAACTGTCTGTAGGAAGCAAACTATCTTTGGACCTGCAGCATCATTCACTGGGCTGTTGGAGTAACACAAGACAAGAATGGCATTTTAGGCAGCCCTGTAGTTTAAAATCGAAATAATGGAAATGAAACTTAGCTGTACAAAATCAGTGATCAGCACCATAAGTTTGCACTTCAGATCCCCAGTTTTTGTAGTCCTATCCAAACAGGATACCTGAGCCTCACTGTCTGCACATTAAGATGGATAGATTAATTATTTCCATTAGCCAGCACAGCATTGTGAGTCTCATGTGAGAGATTCTGCTGAATCCTTACTTTGAAATGCAGTAGTGGTTTAAACACAAGCCTACAGGAATCAGAGAGGCCTTATATTTCATAATTTCAGAGAAAGATACACATGTCCAATTCATCTTCATGGCCAAATATATTATCATGTGCACAATAGCAGTGCTTAGCTTGGGTTCTACTCGTGAGTTGTAGTTATACACGCACTGAGCAGTACAAAGTTCCCTATAGACTCTGGTCATTTCATGTAAAAGGAGTGTGGAAGTGGTGCTGATCAGGATGCTGCTGGGCATGAAAAGACATGGGAGGGAATATCATAAAGCTGCCTACACAATCTACTGCTTGCAAGACAGACACGCATCTGCCATCTGCTCCCAGTTTTCTTTTAGACACCACACTGCAAGGTAGCACATTATCTAACTGCCCTTAGTTACTGGCCGTAATTGACTTGCCCATGACAAGCAGCTTAGAAGCTTCACTGTGAACTAGAAATATCAGGCCAGATGTTCCGACCCCCTGCCTTACACAGCCAAATTACCCCCAGGTCTCACACCAGAAAGCTATGTTTCTGTAGTTATATAGCTCTGTCGAACAAGTGTCTCTTAGTAACCTGCTTTTTCTTTTCTGCACTTCTGTTTCTTTGCAATCTCACACTTTACCTACTGATGTTATTACCATCACCCTTGCCAAAAAGGGAGCACCACAGTTTGCACTATATGAGAAAAGTCCTGAAGTTTTTCATGAGAACTGAAATAGACTATTTCTAGAATTTTGAATAAGGTGCTGTGCAAATAAGTTAGTTTAAAATCTCATACAATTTCAGAAATATGTCCTCTGGTCTGAGTCTTTGCAACCACTCTAGAGAAACTAACTGCATAGACAAAATCGATACTCATTTCTTGCTTGGTATTACTTACAATACAAGTCAGTTTCTATGAGTTTTCTTTCAGTTCTTGATACTTTGGCTTCATGTTTATCATAAGATTAATGTCTTTCATAATTCATTAAACTTCATTCTAATATGCAAGTTTTGTAAATGCTGTAACAAACAGTAATTGAAGTAAACTGTTTACAGACTAGACATAAATCCCTTCAAATTGTTTGTTTTGATTTGGAACGAGAATAAAATAAAAGGCACCACCTTATTTAAAAGCAAACAGAGAAGACTCAGTGTGATGTTCTGACCAAGGAGTAGTCATACAACCAAAGCTTGCTGTGCTTTTGGGAAACAAAAAAGTCTTTTATTGCAGTCAGAAAACAGACAGGTCCATAAAACTGTGAGAGCCTAATGTAAGCACATGAGACCACATCCCATAGGAAAAAAGACTAAAGAGGTTGTGGACATAGAAAAAAATTTGGTCGAGCTGTTATAAATGGTTTTTGAATCCGATACAGCATTAAGCTGGGCCCCAAATCACAACCAGTATTTACTTTGACACATTTTATTAAGCTCTAAATAAGAATGGACCACTCATCTCCAGATCTTGTCAGCCTATGGGAGATTTTCACATGCCACATATCATATATGGTTCAGCCTCCTATTCTGGCAACTTTCTTCATTGGCACATACAAGCACTTACAAAAATCTTTCACACAAGCTCACAGAAAGGGCTTTTAACTGCAGACAAAAAATGTGTTACTCAACAGTGTTTCTCAGTAGCAGTGTAACAATGCTCTACGAACAGAGATGGGAATTTACATCTCAAGGAGGAAAAGTGACGACCATGGTAAGGGGATGAGTATATCCATACAGCTTATAGCTCAATACCATACAGCTACACTTGCTCATCCCTCTGGTATTTCTAAGCTAGCACTTCCTGAGAAATGTATTCAAAGAACCCTAAACTGGGCTGTCAGTAGAAGCTGGCTAATTTTCACTGACAATGCATTTTGGATAAACATACAGCTAACAGAAATTATTCCATTGATCCATTTTCAGTTGAACCATTTGCTCTTCTGCTATTCAGAAGATGTCAAACATATAAGAGGAATTCCATGTAAATGGCATACGTGGAATGTTGGGGGTTTTGTAATAAAAATTACTTTGCTTGAAAGCTCCTTCAGTTTTGCCAATTAACACACTGATGATGAATACTTCATGCTGAGTCTGGTGATCCACTGGGGACAAAATAATTTAATTGGATATCATGTTTTTTAAGTGAAGGACGTTGCAACCTTTTAAGGTCCCCAATTGCTTTTCTCAGGCAACTCATACAAGGCCTTCTCCAGTTGCTTGCCATTAAGACAACTAAACCTGGGCACACGTAACACACCATTTTATATCCCTGCATTCTGTACAGCTTTATGGCAAACAATGGGGGAGAAAACGGGGGTGGTAAGAAGAGAATGACAAATAATACAAGATGTAGTACAAAGGTTCAAAACCTCTAAGGTCACACCATCAAGGAGAGAAGGTGAGGAAAAGCAGCTACTGGTATGTGCAAGCATTAGATCACTAAGGGATTACAATAAAGTTATCTCTGTGATGTAGCACAGCACTGCCAGAAGTAATTAGTACTCTATCTGGAAGATGTATATTATCAGCAAGAGATCTGTGATTACTTTTAGTTGGGCTAATGAAAGACCTGTGCTTTTCCGTGTTCCAATTCATTTCTAGACTTTTCCATCCAGCTTTATCAACACTGGGATTAACATCAGTAATAGGGCTGTGTGCATATTTACACAGTGTAATTAACTGCTAGGGGGGAGACAGAAAGGAGCTCTTTAAGATCATTTATTAAAATGCAGGCACGCTGCTAATCAGAGTCAAAATTCAGAGAGAAGTTATTAGAAAATAAAACCCCACTCCAGGATGAGAAAACAGTTCTCTGGAGCCTACTTGGATGGATGAATTAAGTGGGTGTCCTGGGTTCAGCAACAGCAGTAATTTTTTCTCCTTCTTAGTAGCTGATACAGTGCTGAGTTTTTGACTTTCAGCCTCGGAATAGCACTGATAATACCAATGTTTTTAGTTACTGCTCAAATGTTTACTCTGACCAAGGACTTTCTGAGTCTTATGCTCTGCCAGGGAGGAGGGGAAGCCAGGAGGAAGCAGAGACAGGGCCTGACCCAAACTAACCAAAGAGGTTTTCCATATCACAGCACATCATGCCCACTATATAACCTTGGGGCAGTTAGCCAGAAGGGGTAGATCACTGCTTGTGTCGGGCTGGGTATTGGTCGGGAAGTGGTGAGCGGATGTATTCTCTTCCATTCTTATTTCCCTTATCATTATTATTATTGGTGGTAGCAGCAGTGGTTTTTGTTATACCTTAGTTACTGGAGTGTTCTTATCTCAACCTGTGGGTGTTACATTCTTTCGATTCTCCTCCTCATCACTCCAGGAGCAGGGGGGAGGAAAGAGGAAGAGTGAGAGAGAGGCCGTGGGGCTGACTGAGCTTAAACCATGACAGTTATTTTTTGGCATTCAGTGTGGGGCAGGAAGGGTTGAGATAATGACAGATCTGACCAGTGTGCTTAATCCCATTTGTGCTAAGCACTCATTGTTTCAGATTAATAGTCACTCGCCACAATGCTGATCTATTGGCTCTCGAAGTTGTTGCTCTTGATCTCACTGTATCAGCATGTCGTACCTTACTTACAGCTGGCATTTGCTGTGTTTATTGGCTATGCGCCTTGAGCTAAGGTTCTTGTTTCATTGTACTTTATGGTAATTACTTGTAATACAATAAACTCATTGATCATGAAAAGTGATCTGGCTTGTGCTCTCAAGTGTGGTCACTACCTCTATACTTTCAGAGGTATATAATAGAAGTGTATAACAATTACACATCTTTTTTCCCTTCCTCGGGTAGTGAGCTTATGAGGGAGACATTCCCACACACCCTAGCAACAATTACAGCAGCTACTTAAAGTCTGACTGCAGCAGATAACACAGCTACTCCAACCCCAAACACAGCAGCTACTCAAACTCCAACTGCAACAGACAGTGCAGCTACTCCAGCTCCAAGCACAGCAGCTATACCAGCCCCAGTGACAAGTACAGCAGCATCATTTGAGAGTTCTGAAGGTTTTTAATGGCCTTTAGGTACCTCAGACCTGCCTGTTGGTTGTGATGGGGATCACCATGTTGGTGCACACACAGAGTGCGTTTTACCCATGACCATTTTGTCTGTTCTCAGTAGTTAAGCAGGGTCATGTTTGGGTTTTGTCTAGGATTAGACGACAATATAGGAGGACCAAGTTTCCCTGAGGCTGGACAGCCATGAGTGGCAGGGTGTGTGGGACTGTATGAACAAGTATCTAGTCCATTGGGTCCCTCCAGTGCTTTGGAAACATCGGAGATGGAAGGCAGCTGTATGAAGTCCCCAACGACAAGTTGCAGAAACTGCTGAAGGGGAGCGTGAATTATTTTGAGCCTGGTGAGCGACGACACCTCAGGCCATCAGGGCAGAGATGCAACACACAGATGGACTCATGATCAAGGGGTGGACTTAGCAATGGACACTATTGCCCAGGCTATTCACAAGTGTAAACACTGCACACAGTCTCTCCTGCTCTGAAAGACTGTTACCTGACATCAGGACCAGATGGACTCAAGCAGCTTTCTAGGGATTAGCCCATGCACTAAGGAATGATATCTCTCTTTCTCTGTGGATATATATATATGTGTGTGTGAGAGACAAGAGTGATGGTATATCAAAAATATGGGATCTGTGCATGACATGAGTGGTATGGAATAAGTGGTGGACACTGTCCTGGGCTGAGAAGTAGCAATCATTTTTAATCCTTCTTAGTAGCCAGTGCAGTGCTCTGTTTTTGATTTTCAGCCTAGGAACAGAGCTGATAACACCGATGTTTTTAGTTGCCACTCAGTAATGTGTACTCTGACCAAGAACTTTCTGAATCTCACGCTCTGCCAGGGAGGAGGGGAAGCTGGGAGGAAGCAGAGACAGGACACCCGATGCAAACTATAGCCAAAGAGGTATTCCATACCACAGTACTTCACGCCCAGTATATAAACTGGGGGCAGTCACCCAGAAGGGCTAGGTCACTGCTCTGATCGGGCTGCGTATTGATTGGTGGGTGGTGAGCGGTTGTACTCTCATTCTTATTTCCCTTACCATTATTATTATTGGTGGGAGCAGCAGTGGTTTGTGTTATACCTTAGTTACTGGACTGCTTTTATCTCAACCCATGGGAGTTACATTCTTTCAGTTCTCCTGCCCATCCTGTGGGGAGCAGGGGGGGGAGGAAAGGAGGGGGAGTGAGAGAGAGGCTGTGTGGCTGACTGAGCTTAAAACATGACAGTAGGATTCACTGACAGCATCAAAGGGTCTCTATAAAAAATGCTAGAGTACCTCTCTGAAAAATCTGTGTTACAGTTAAGGCTGGCTCAAAAGTTGGAAACACTAAACAGAGGAGAAGTAACTCACCTGGTAGAGGCTACCTATCATTACAATGAAAGGTGAAGATCTTGGCCATTATGGCCTGGATTCAGCAAAGCACTTAAACACGTTCTTTACAGTGAACATCTCCTTGATATCATCCCAATTTGACAAAATGCATAAAAACATGCTCAATTCTGAGGACAATTTTCCTGACAATATTCAAGGCTGCTTAACTCATCCTGCTGATAAAACTGAGTGTTGCTGCGTGCAATGCACAACTGTATGTGCAGGTTTGTCATCACTGGGGCCCTCGCACTAAGAAGTTCTGTTTGACATCGTAAGGCAACTCATTCACCACACTTTTTTTTACCAAGATCTCACTCTCAACACATTTACCTAAATTTGCTTTCCAGCAAACATTCTGAAAAGTGAAGCATTTTATGAAGTTTCACTGGATTTATGTAACTGATAGAGAATAGCTCAGCAGAAATTACATCTGGCACAGAAATCCAGCTAAAACCAAATCCTCTGGCTAGGCTGTTACATCAAGATATGCGTTATACATTTTGTATATATCTATTGATATAATCTTTAACCCGTTTATTGACATGATCTATAACATCTTCTACTGGCTACCATATTGTAAAATAAGCATTTAGGGATTAATTTGGATTTCAGTTTCTTCCAACTATTCAGCACTGAAGACAGTAAGGTGACCAGATTTTTCAGTCATCTGTACCTGCAAGGTTTCAGGTGAACTATGTTCAATCTCCTAAAGTTGTCTTTTTCTCTGAGGGCTGTCCCTGAGGGCCAATATTTTTACCCTTTCCGCTAAAAACACCATAAAGCTTCTTCCTTTCTATTTACTTTCTTGCTTTCCACAGAGCGATTACATTGCAGCAACTAAGCCAGAACCAGCTGCATTAATGCTTTAAAATCTTTAGCGATTAATTGAATTTATACAAGTGCCAAGGAATGTTATTCTTAAGACTGCATCTTACTACTTTTTGGCTGGAGCCAGCCTTTGTACACCATACACAAGCCACACATACACAAGCCAAAACCCAGAAACAACTGCTTGTAGCAACAGAAGTATAAATCTCATCAGGGAAACCCAACCATATTATAAATATTAATTAATTCCAGCTACATGCCCTCCTCTGTGAAGTGGGTAATTACTATCTCCACTCACCACAAGTGGAAAAACTAAAGGAGAATGATTTGCTCAGGTCAAACAAGGTGTAGAGCACAGAACAGAGCGCCCATAACTCCAGCGCAGCACTCTAGCCAGAGAACCATCCTTTTCTTCATAACCCATGTAATTAAATTATTGCAGTCCACTATGCAATTGCTATAACTCAATATGATGAAAGCAAGGCTGTGGTTTCTTTCTCAAACATAAATAACAGGACTATCTTCTCACTTTTTAGTATTTTCATGAATATTCACATCAGAGTTTCTCCCTCAGAATGCTCTGGAGTAACAACCTACTAAAAAAGTAAATAATTTAACAACCTACAGCAACTTGGAGTCGTTTATTTGCTGTAATGTGATTAACTGCTTATGTGTAACCTGAAAGGCAAAAAGGAAAAGTCTGTGGACTGAGTCCAAAATGAGCAACCAGGTTCTGATGATAAAGGGAGATGTGTAAGTAGGTTTGAACTGCCAACTTGACAGAGGCTTAAGTGATTCACTTCATTTACATATATATTTGGATTTTTTTTGGGGGGTAGAGGGTAAGTTATAAACAAGCCTAACTGCCTTACTACAGGAATAGAAGCAATTTGTTATTGATTTCCTCAGTAATACAAACCTGCAGATCACTGTCTCTCTCTGTATACTAGGGCTGCAGGAAATCGAAATAATTTTACTGATGGATTCATTCAGTAGGAGAATTAACCTCCATAAACAAATCTGAGCACATCACACCCACACTTGGGTTCTGCCTTCAAAACCTATGGACAACCTCAACTAGAGACAAGAGTGCTATGGGAGAACAGATCAGTGTTTCACCCCCTGTTTCCTTCAGGATGGTGCTTCTCTTCACCCTGTCTCAGCTGCCTCAAAGCAGAAGGCACTATACTTTCTTGTATTAAGTCTTGAGTGGTATCAGGAGCCGTGAGCTCGCCTGAAATCACTGGAGAAAGGCAAGCCTGCAGTACTGACATTGACTCTGGTACAAAGTTTTTCCATTAGTGTCAGGAACCTCACTTCATACCCCTGTATTGCTGCATTTCCTCTTCATTTTGGCTTCTTCTATTTTTGTTTGGTTTAGTTTTGGTTTACATCCACACTTCTAGAGAGAATTTCCTTCTGTTCAGGTCTTCTCAAGAGCTTACAGCACTATTCCACAGCTGAGATGCAGATCACTCACTACCTAAGCAGTGCTGCCAGACCTGACTAAGAAAAGTGGTGGTCATGCCATCTTGGCTGAGCAGTCCCCCACTAATGTCTTCCTATGCAAAGCCATTTCTTATTCACAGTACATGCTTGATACCATTTTTATTCACATTGGATTAAAATTAAGCAGTCAGACATGTTTGCCACAGCAACCCATATAACTCAGCCTGGCAGCATGATATCATCACTAACTAAGCAATATTAGCATTGTATGAGTAGAACCTCCTGGGAATTCATTCCACGAGAGGACTTCAGGTGCTGTTGTCATAAGCCATTATGCTCCCTCCTAAGCAACTGTACAACAGACTTTTCCAAGGACAGCATCAAAAACCAGAACAGTGGTTCAAACCCAATTTATTAGCGCAAACAGCAAGGGTATGCAAGTCCTCAAATTATCAGCCCATCCTCCATCAGAAAATCCTACACTACATTAACCCTTTCAGTAGGTGTTAGTGCTGGTACCCTACTGTCACAAATCAGTCTGTGAACCATTATTAAGGAGGTTTTCATTAGTATAGCTTTTTCCACACTTATTCCAGCCCAACAAGCTAATTTCTGCAAACCTTTGATAGAAATCACCCTCATGTGTTTTCTAATGTTTCAGTTCCTTCTATTGTTGGAGCAACCCTATTTGCTGTTGTCAGGATAGTTGCCCACACTGGGCTGCTGGGTATTACTTTGCTAGGGCTGACTGTAACATCAAGTGACCTGCTTGTTTACTAGAAGTAAACATCAGTTTACTCTGAAAACACATGCCAGAGACTTCAGATAAGGCACAAGTTGAAGAACTCCACCTTTGCTAGAATCCTCCAGGAGTATGAGATAGAGACCTATTCTCCTCATCATGTATTCCAAGGGCTGGCCATAAAAACCCACACTCCTTCAAAATGGTTTGCTGACAGAGCCCAGCAAAGAGATGCAACAGTCACAGGTTGTTTTTCTGGGTTGTTTTTCCTTTGTCCTCTTGGCTGGAGACAAAACTCAACTCTTGACACACTAACCTTGGCTTTGGGAAAGAGGTCTTCAAAATCTCCCGAAATAGCTAAAATATTCTTTCAAGGAAGCCTTCAGTAAATCCTGAATCGAACTGTCTTCCTGGCTGAAGGGTCTGCCCATCAACAAAAAACTGCCCTGAGTATCCAGTCACTAGCAGATGGTGGCCTTCCACAGAAGTGGCTTATGTGAATCATGAAGATTAATTCCCACAAATTTTAAATGCATCGTTGACACGGACAGCCAAATTGGGAAGGATTTGTGTGTCTCATGTTGGCCAAGTCACTGGGCCCAAAAATTATTTCCTATATAATGAATTTAAGGACTACTTTTACATCTATTAGAGAGGAAAAAGGCTACTCTTTACACAATGCACTGCTTGGCAGTTTGTTTAAGATGGCATCGGAATGGTCAGGACAAACAATGACAGTTTTTGCATTGTGGACGCAGAGAAGCAGATTGCCAGCTACAGGAAAGGTTGCCTTTACTTTCTGTAAAACAAAGAACACTTCTGCACTTACGTTTCATCCCATCTATGGGCAGGCTATTAACCAAGAGGACTTCCCAGGAAAAGGGCAAAACACACACACACAAAATGCTAGTTTCAGAGTCATCATACGAATGAATAAAAACCCAAGCTAGCCTTTGCATTAATCCTTTCCTTAAAATCAGATAAGCCTGACACTTAACCTGCAAATTTACTACATTTTGTAGACAGTTATAGATGTATGGGTACATGCATGTAAAAGCCTCTATAAATTTATATTTGTGTATGCGAAAATCAATCTCATTAAACCAGTGCAAAACCCATTGACATCCTTCCTCATTTTTTTCATGTATTTTAGAGGCAGAAAATTGGGGTAAAAATATAAATAATTATTATTATTACACACAAACAATTTTTCCACTCATTCAAATACTTTTGTTTGTTGTTGCTTATAAAGATAAAGCATTCTGATTTGCTGCTGTGGAGTTATTTATAAGAATTTGGTGAAACTTAATGAATTTGAGAAAGAGTGGGAGTTGCCAGATCAACACCATTCTTGGTGGAAAAAAAGAAATGATGAATATTTGCTTCCAGCTTTACTTGGAAGTCTGGTACTTCATTTTTTTAATTAGCCATACTGCAGAAGGTTGGATTAGTCATGGAATCTCTTAAGAGCTGCCAGAAAAAGCCTTGCAAATTTACTACCGATATTACACATAGGCTCTATGAAAGTTTGAAGAATTTGACATTCATAGTCCATATATTATGACAACGAGTAAAACTCAAGACACTACTGGTGATCTTTAAGACGCTCCTATTTGGAACAGAACCTATTTGAGAAAGCATTTGCTAATTTCAGTTAAATTTAGCAAGCAAAGAAGGATGTCAGAAGTGAATTTTCAATAGGATCTGAAGAAGAGAGAGAAGAGCCAAATTCTGTGCTTATAAAAAACAAGTGACTGAGCCATTAATAGGCACCAAAAAATCTGAATTATGACTTCATTGCTTTTCAGAGACATCTGATTCAACCACATTCAGTAGAAGTGCAGAGGGGTTTTTTTCTGGTCCTTGTGCCACTGTGAAGGCCCAGGTGGCTGCAGCGGAACACACTGAGGCTATGCTATAACCTGAAAGGTATATGCTTAAAATCTTCCATGTTTTTTGCTGTTGACACAGGAATATCAGGGACTGAGTCAATGTGCTGCAGGAACCTTAAAATAAGAATTTGGAGAACGAAAAGCAAATTAGCATGGGCTACAAACCACTCTGCACAACACCAAATACTTCTGTTCTCACTGCTAGAGTCCTTAGCAGCTTGATTAACTCAGTACATCTTTCAGACCACCAGTAGGAATGGTCACAACCACTTTTATTGTGGTTTAATTAACACACACACAGGATTTCAATAAATCATCCAATAAGCCTGAGCTGCTATGAAAGAACAAAGAGCACCAAGGCACAGTGCAATGACCAGGAAAGGTTAATACAAGGAACAGGAGTTTAAGATGGATCACCTACCATGAACCACACTGAGATCTCTTTATTGCTTCCAGATTACCTGCACCCTAGTGGTTGTAGCCATATTAAGAGATCAGAGGAATGACAAACATTTAGGTATCCTCTTTATTCTACAGCTCCAGTTTTCTCTCAAATATTTTCCTACAGCAATTATCAAGACAGCATCCTTTCCTGTCATGGCACTTTGGTATATTACACCTCTAAATAATTATTCCAAGAATAAACCTGCTAGTACCAACAAGATCACTTATGTAAGTAGCTGCGGGGGTGTGAGTTAAGTAATGGCAACAGGACCACAAGCAAATAAAAGGCTTTCTTCTGAAGTCTCAACCTATCCATCACTGAGTATACCTTGTGAAAGTGATATAGTCAAATAAACTTTGTACCAGAAAGGCACATTCCTTTAAAACATTAAAATAGCAACGCTGCAAGAACTACAGACTAGAAGAGGATGTGAAATGACCAGCAGACTGCATTTAAACTGGAAAAGGGAAGTGTCTTGTGCTTGTCCCTGTTACTGTGGGGAAAAAGAAATCATGTAATCAGTGTAGCACATCCAAAGCCACTACATTTTATTATCTCAGGCTTTATTTCTGCAGCCAAAGAAGGATTTATGCTGATTGACTGAAAGCATTACCTAGAGTTTGTGCTATGATTTATTTATTTATTTGCCAAGGAAGAGGCTCAGTGCTCATTAGGTATTTATTGCATTGACCGGTTTCATCAAGGCTTTTGAAGTGCTATAAAACAGGCTAATCAGGTGAGCAACATTTTTTATTCATGCTTAGAGAGATTACAAATGAATTGATCAGGTCCATTGAAGCTTTCAATAGAGGAGATTTTGCAGTTCAACGGTTAGAAAAGCTAAGGCTCTTTTACACATTACCGTCTTTAGGGTACTAAATGGAAACTTCCCTGTGTGAAAATAAGCTGCTTAAGCAAGTTTAGATATCCCCCCCCCGAGGGCTGGAAACTTGCCTTATAAATTAGGTTTTACACTGATGATACCTTGGTAAAAGTCATCTCTACAGCCACTGAGCACAGATAGATCAAGGCTAATGAACTGCACACCTGCAAGCGTGACCAGGTTTGAACATGCTATAGTACTTAGAAACAGGCCCACAAACAACATTGCCATAAGAACACAGGGCAACTGCAAGCCCAGAACAGAGCAAAGACACCATATATGTCCTGCTCCCAACTGGGACTAGAATATATCATAGGATGTACGGCAGTACTTCACTTTGTGCATGCTTCCAGTTGTGTGCAGAATTTTTTATGTACTAAATAACCAAGCAGCAGCTTTTCATTGAACATTGAACCAAACTATCTTCTGTTGTACTTCAGGAATTGCTATGTTTCAGATCAGATGTAAAGCCAAGGTCCTAACCCCAAGAATCAATAAAGATCTGTCATATTGCATTTTTTCACTAATGTTAATCCTGATGCCCTGGCCATATTCCCATTGGGATAATTGCTATTTGCCGCTGCAAATTCCTCCCTTTGCTTTAACAGGGCCTAAGCAGACACAATTCATCCCTCCATAAAATCACCAAAATATTTACCTCATTTTTCCCCCAGGTTCTCTGCTTGCTCTAGTGAGAATTCAGTGTACTCGTGCCTTTTTTTAGCAGCAGCATTGCATTACGTCATTTCAGCAGCGGGTGCTGCAATGACATGCAGAGTCATTGAATGTTGAATTAGGAAAGAGGGGGATTGTGAGCACCTAGATTGACTATCATCTTAGTACTAAGAAATTTCTTAAGCCAAAACTCATTATACAATGTTAAGCCAGAATTTCCCCAAGCACAAGAACAAAAACAAGAAAACTGAGACCAATATGGCTTTTAGTAAACAGATCACAGAAGCAACCTCCATGATGTGGAGCGATTTGCAGTTGAGGGTACAGACAACAGTATCCGCAGTCAGCAAGACTCTGGCACCAAACCCCAGTTTCGAGACAGGGGGGTGGTGTACTTATCATCACCTCACCTTCAGTCTAGTTTTTGACTGAAATTATTGTATGTTCAGAAGTGTGTTATTCACTAAGGGTAGGCTTCGTGTCTCAGAAATTAAGTGAAACTTTAGGAATTGAAGTTGGTCATCCTAACACTTTATCTGAACAATGATAAGAGAGGCAGTCCTAGAGGGAAAAAATAATCTGTTCTTACAAAATCCATTTAATACATTTTCTGGCACATGCTTTAGAAGTTGTACCATCTCCTGCCTGCCCAGCAGGAGCTCAGGCACTGGTTTCTACAGCAGGGCAGATTTTTCTTGCCTAACTTGAAACACAGAAGAGGTGTTTTCATTTAAAACGGTATTTGTTCAGAGCAAGTATAGCAGAGACTGATCTCTCCATTCTCCAAAGCTGATTGCACAGTCCCTCCAACATGCATGGGAGATGTGGTAAGTATTTAAAGAAACCTTTAGCCAGCTGCATACAGCACATTGCATGAAACGATATTCATCAGGCTTGCAAAAGTACTTTGCTCACAGAGCAAGCAATCAACTGTACATACTTCCAGATTAGTTAATCACCCATTTCTGTACCCTGAGCTGTCCAAGTTCTCCCTAAACACTGATGCTTGCTATCTATAATGATATCTTTAAACATATATCATTAAATACACAGGGTGGAACTGCCTTTCCTTGACATTACTGTTTAATGGCACAAAGTAACCACCATTGTTACAACACGAAATCACAAAATATTCAAAGAGAAGAAGAGCAAAGGAGGGGAAGCCTACAAACTGTGACCTGTTAAAAGGTGTTGGCTCCTGTTCAGGTTTCAATGATCAATGGGCATAGGGGTTTCACTTTTTACTACTTTGAGCTGACACAGGTGAGAGAACCCATGTCCTTGCCCTCAGGTCATGAGGCTGCAGATGCCAAATACTTCTCAGTTTCTGGGCAAGCAGCAAGTCCCTAATCAGCATGCAGCACACTTGGATTGCTCCATGCATAATGAAGTACCTTCTTTTTGCAACCTCATCTCTCCATTAGGTAAAGCATGGACAATTTTAAGGAGCAATTGCACGATTTTTGCCAGTCACTGCTGAGCTAGCACAATTAATGTGTCATCACTTACATTTTCTTCCCTTCCATCATTGCTTGTCAGTCACAGTTAGATTTGCTGCTTAGTTCCTGGGTTATAGCTTATGAACAAAGGCAACTTTGAAAAAGTAAAAGTTAACTTCAAATCATTTGATCTCTCCTTTCATCCCCAGCCAACAGCAAACACCGCTAAACCACAACAAAAACCAGATGTTCACTCATTCAACAGAAATGATCAGAGTGTGCCACTGTCTTAATCCAAGTATTAAAAATGCATCAAAATGAGGTATTAACAAGGGACAAAAGTACTTACAGTGTACCCAAGAGTGTTTCTATCATTACCCAGAAATTACTTCTAAGGTATTGTGCTTGTTGAAAGTTCAGTAACATATTTGACATGGCAGAGACTTTCTGTATCACTCATAGTCTTGTGTTTGGTATGGTACTAATCGAGCTGTAAAATCTGTCAAAATTTTATCAAAAGTTGTCAAAGTCTTCACTACATTCCAGAAATGAAAAACACTTTGCAGATTGAACGTTGGCTGTAATTCAGCAAGTAGAGATATTCATGTTCATCAGAAATCAAAGGTAATAAATAAGGTTCAGCTTTGCACAGGACAGGTAGTAAAACATCACTTGTCTAATGGGAATTGTGTAGCTATCACTCCACCTATAACCTCTTAAAAGTTGAACACAACATCTTGCTTTTCATCACTTCCCATGAGTGTTCCCACTGATGGGACGACAGGACTTGCAGCAGTGGCTGACCACAACACATGGCCACAGATTAAGTTTGACATTGGAGACATGGATACTACTTTAGCTTCTGTCTTAGAAAGAAGGTTCAGAGAGGGACCAGAGATGCTAGAGCCAGACATCTGAAATGGAAGCAGGACAAACTTTTGCTAGTGATGGTGGTCAAACTTGCCTCTGCACTTCCATAGTAGTGGCACTGATTTCAATAATTGTTCCTGGTTGGTGCTGGTTATAAGGTCACAATCCAAGTTTCAGTGGGTACCTCGTACTACTTCTCTTTCCCCTCCACCCTCACCAGACATCAGCCCATTCAGGCCCCTGACAACATCTCCCAGTTCAAACAAGAAGTTAAGAAACTGTCAAGAACATGATTTTCCTCCTATCCTAACAAGCTGGCAGTAATACAGAGGATAAAACCAGTGCTACACAATAGCGGTAACCATCACACCTGTAACTTTAAAATGTGAATATCTAAGACCTTAACTCAAAAAGGGGGAAATCCAAAAAGTACCAAAAGAAAAAGAAAACCCACCCACAAGTTCCTTGAGAGAAAATTGGTCTTAACACTTCTGCAGTGGCTAAGATTTCGGGATAACTGTTGTGTGATGGGCAAACAACATCAGAGGTCAGAGATGCTCTGTATGCATGTCATTACCTGCAACACCATTTCATTGCCGCTGACATGACTACAGTGAGGACCTCCAGCTGCCAATGTTTACTGAGCTGAAAAAGGTCAAAGAAATAAAGCTGACCTTTTCATGTGGCCCGCTGGGTAAACATGAGGCATTGCTAGGCTTGAAAATGGATTAAAGGGGGCAGGGAGGGAGGAAAGCTCTTACAAGAGGCTCTCAGCAGTGCCTCCACTCCATCTAGTGAGATCAAGCAGTCATTCGGGCTCCACTTTGTTGGCTTTCAGAGCAGGGGCTTTTGGCTGAGTGTCACATCTAACAGCAGGAGTGGACCAATGCAAAGATTGGAAAGCTCTTCTGCTCAGTCACCGAGGAAGGCAGACCCAAATCAAGCCTGCAGATGCATCCTGTACCTTTGTGCTGTTAACCACTCACGAGGCACACTAAAAGTGACATTAATTTTGCACTGGATCTTGATTTCCCCAGACTTTCCTTTAGGGACAAGGAAGTACTTAGTCTCTAGAGGTTAGTGTGGGAGCTACCTCAAGCCTGCATAGCCAGGAGTTTTTTAGCTAGCTCTTCCCATACCCCAAATCCTCAGCAATTGGAATTACCCAAGCATTAAGTCTCATTTCCACACTCAGCATCATGTTACCTCTTCTATCCATAACACTACTAACACTTCTTTTTAAAGTGCCAATACAACAGGATTGCAGTCATATTTACAAGACACACAGAACATGCCAGAGCTGACATCAATATGTTGCTTCTCTGGCTTTCAACAGAAAACACCGAGCGGCTCCAGAAAGCTCAAATCGTGTAAAGACAAGCTTAGGCTAAACCTGAACATCTCTAAAAATCTCAGTCCATGAGTTAACAGCCAGATTTTCAAGAACTGAGCACCTACAACATAAAAGTCTACATGCAGTGTGATAGCAACTGCTGGGCAATGCCATCTTTTGACAATACTGACCATGGTTAGATATCAAGAAAAAAGCACACCACCAGGAAAGCCTAGCCTTTGGGTACAACGCATTTTTGCTTCTGTGCCTTCAGAACTTGTGTCTCATTGCTTCCAAATTGTAGGGGAATATGCACAGCATAGAATTAAGGTCCCTATACAACCTTGGGACTGGCAATAGCTGCTGAAGCAGCAGCTTCAGTGCTGAGCAAATACAAACCCTGCACTTTTGAAAGCATAGCAGAACTTTTCGGCTGACAAGTACCCGACTTCTTGTGGTTGTATCAGTATGAAACAGGAATTGTGAGGGCATAAGTATGGACAGCAGCCATCAATGTACAAGTTTCATAATTCTTTTTGGTTTAATATAGCAAAACACTGACTCAAAATGTACATGCATCATAACTGTGCCATTCTTTAATATCACTGTGTAAGGTTCATCTCTTTTGTGCATTCTGGTACAAGTGACTGTCCCCAGGTCAAATGCACAAAAACTAGCCAAAGAGGAAAAGAAACACAGGCTGACCGGTAACACATTTACCTTTACAACTCTTTTGCTATTTGAAGAGCACATCTTTCGCAAGCCAGAGCAGTATTTCCTTTTGTGTTGGGGGGGGATGTATTTTACTTTTTTCCTAGAACATTCAAGTGTATCTTTAATGTATTATTCAAACTGAAGCAATGATTAATTAATCAAAACTCTGTTGAACAGGGAAAAGAAAACTGTGTTCTTGTGCAATACCCGGCCAGATGCTCCAGCTTAAAGGGAATCATAAGGGAGGATGTGTCAGCAATAATGCTTAATTATGCAATAAAAAGAGATTGGATTTCAGAGACAGCTTTCAGGTTTTTAGCAGCGTCTTTTTTCAGTACCTCTCTTTGCCATGTATAGGCCATGTCTCCTTCCACACCACATTTTTCAGAGCTACTGCAGCAAAGAGTGCTGGCTCAAATTTCATGCAATCTGGCTTTCATAGAACCACCAGCACCTGGATTCAAAACTGACCAAATGACCACCCTTAAAACAGGCTGCTTTAATGACAATTGTCCCTCATATGTGCCTCAGTACTTTTTAGGTAAGGTAGACAGACTTGTGTAACAGGCAAGGAATCAGTTCTGGAGTCAGGAGGGCTGGTCTCTACTTTTAGATTTGTTGAGCTATACCCACCAGATCATATTTTGATGCTTTTCTTTCCTCACCTATACTACATCTTTTTAAGGTTGTGAGTATAAGAACTAAAAATATTTTAAACTATACTAATGCATTATCTTAATTCTGTCTAGGACAAAATATGAGCAGGGCTGTTCCAAAGAGGGGGGAAAAAAAAAAAGTCTTCTCCAGGTTTGTGGCAGACACAACAGGAATCACAACCTAGAATACCTACAAAGAAATCGCAACCTAGATGCGAAGAGAAACTTTCCTGTAGCAATAAAGCATGAGAATAAGTTACTGAGACTTTCTGTGGAGAACCTACTAGCAGTATCCTGAACATCTTGAAAAACAGACAGGATGCACTTCTGTCAGAAATAGTTCAGGTTCAGTTGTTCTTGCCACAGGGCAGAGATAAGCTACATGATCGCTCATGATCTCTTCCAGCTCTACTTTTCTACAATTAAATATTCTTTTAAGATTAGAAATTTAAAAGTCTTAAATTGTCATTTTTAATGTTTTGTGCAACGTAACATTTTAACCTTCTGGTTAATACATCCAGTCAGAAGTTACAAGAAACAAATCAGCACAAAGAACTGATTTCTTTGTGCGCTCATGTGTAATTTAAAACATGAGGTAAGGTTTTAAGGGATTAAAAATAAGGTAACAAAAATAGGGAATGAAGCAACTGTTCATTGCTCATCAGCTCCAGAGATCAAAGGCCATCAACTCAGATCGAACCAGTTTCTTTGTTTCTCTTCAGAATCACTATCTGAAGCCCGTAAGTTAGCAAAATCACTAAACATCTTGTTCAAGTACATACAAAGTCTGAAGGTAGAAAACATAACTATGATACTTCATATTTTATTACACTTATTTTTCTAACCTATTGCATTCTTCCCAAAGTTGCACCTTTCTGCCTCCACAATCACACATGTTGCCAAGCTGCAACATCGTGATATGGTAATGATGTAGACAGCAAAGGAAGTAGATTCAGGGAAGAGTGATCCAGGAGGAACAGATTGCCATCGCAAAACTGGAAAAGGGAAAACAAAGTTTACATTTGAGAGTCATAAGAAGCAAAAAATACTGAGGGATGGGGAGAGGAAGGGGAGGGAAATTAAACTTTTAGGTCTCATCTAACATAATTCTTTTAATATAAGAGTTGGCTGTTCCAGAAATTTCCATAGTCTCTTAGGGAAACTCTCAGTTGTACCAGCACTGGACATAGAAAAGACTTCTGAGAGTCTTACTGTCTACTGAACCATTGCAATCTAATCAGACCCATGGCCTTAAAGGTTATTATAATGTTAATATCTGCCTTTTTCTGTAATGCAGATCAAAGAACACCCTTCACAGTCTCACATGAAGACCAACACCTCCTTTGGGCTGGAAAATCTCTTGTAGGGAAGTATCAATCCTGATGAAGGTTTTGTGAGACAGTGAATCTATCATAGCCCTTAGACCACTTACTTCAATGCTTACTTAGCCATACCATTTAAACTTGTTTCTAATTTAGCTACCTAAATGGGCAATATTACTCTTGCTTTTCCCAGGAAACCATAACACTTCTCTACACAGAAACGGGCCATTACCACAAAAAAAAATTAAAGTAGCACATAATATATAATATGAGCAAAAGTAACAGCTTGTTGGATACTCTTTCCAGCTGCGAAGTAACTGGCAGAGACAAAACATCTCCCACCAGAGACACAGCTCGCTGTCTGTCCTGAGTTTAAAGAAGCAAGAGCTTAGAGGTTTCTCTGTTTAGCTTCCTTACAACAACAGCTAGTGAAATCAGAGACTGTGAAAACAAACAAACAACTGCACAGAAACAAACAAATAAAAAGACAGAAAGAAAAAGCTAATCACACATTGTTTGTTCTTTTCCTGAAAGTTGGCAATAGCTAAGGAAGATACAGAGGTATCTGTGAAGATGCAGAGGTATCTGAACCCACTCTGCTTGAATTAGCCAATATGGCCAAATAGCCTCAGTTGAAAAGAAAGTAACTGAGACCTTGCAAGGTAGGTAGCCCTTCTGCATGACCCTACTCTTGAGCTAATTGGCCCTTTCAAGAAGCAAGAATAATTAGTGTAGTTCCAGTATCATGTTATGAAGGGAACATCACCTCCTAACCAATACTGACATATCCCAAAACAAGTTTAAACGGGTTTTCCTTCCTCTAATTGGTATGCACAGCTCTTTTTAGGTTTGTCTAAGCACCTCTGTGAGGCATATGACCAGGAGGTATCTGACTTATTCTACTTTGTGGGGCTGCTCTGCAAAAGTAAATAGTGAAGCCATGCACACACACAAACACACAAAACAGACTAAACCCACACACAACCAAAATCCACCAACATGCTTTCTCTCCCCAGCAGAGCAGGGAAGAGGGAAAAAAAAGCCAGTCATTACAAACCCAAGCCCTGCTTTTCACATTTGCAAATTGGAGGTCAGTGATGAAGATGGGGAGGGTATTAAGACAAAGTGGCAAAGCTGCAGATTCTCTTAAGAAATTCAGTTTGTGTTTGTCAGCCTTTAAGGGAGATGAAAAAATGAACTTCTCTCACTCTTCTTCGCTCTCAGTGGAAAAAACTATTTAATTTTAGAACAAAAATCACCTCGTATCTTTCTTCTAAGGGGAGGCAGGGGAAGGCTGGATTATAACAATCCGAAATCTCATGTCCAGAACCAAAGGCAAAACCCGGGCTGTGTCAGTGCTCATCAACAAGGAGTGGGGACAGGTGATACATTTGTAGTTAAAGCCACCTCCATCAAACCAAATACATTCCAGCCTCATCAAATTCTCAGGCTGGCTTAGTCAGCGTATATGGTCCTAAAACTGCCAGAACAGAAAAGATGCCATGCTACAATAGAAAGTGGCTTTGACTCTCAGAAGCTTCTCCTAGAGAGGTTTGTCAAAATTGCCTTCACTTTGTTCATTATCCTTTTGCCCTCATCTCCAGTGCAACACCTTTTCATCATTTATACTATGCTTTTTTGCTCATATATATTGAAATGTTTAAGTGTGAACAGCAATAGCATTCTGCCAGTCAGCAGCATTTCATGAGCTTCACAATGGAGTTAAAAGAAATAAGTCAAAGAAGGTAGCAGCATTTCTGTTAGATATCCTTACAAAAATGCCTGAGCTTTTCTTCATTTCCCATTTATTTAGTCTGAAAATGGCAACAGGAAGCACTTTGAAAGCTTTGAAAGGACCAATGCTGAGCTTTCTCAACAAATAGCTGTCTGCCACAGTGAAACCAACTTCCTGAGCATAAATTCTTCATGTGCAAGGATAAACGTATCAGAGTGATTAGGACTTTTCTTGCATGGCACTTTCCTCTTTCTGTAAAGCAGGCCGTTTCTGTTATTTGTAGCTAAGATTTGCCAAGAAAGTTAAATTTGGACAAGACCATCTAAAGGTCTTTTTAGACAACTATTTTTCTTCTCTCCCTATTACTGTCCATCATACAAAATCCTACTTTAACATTTCCACATTACTCATTCAGACCAGGGATAGAAATACAGAATTCAAGTATTTCAGATAATCAGACACCAATAGACTCCAGCTAGTAGATGTGAATTTGAACTCACTTGGGACCTTTCTAAATAAAGTCATAAGAGGTGTGATGGAACCATCTTCAGTTTTTTTAGGGAACAGGAGAGAGTGCTTTTTTCCATCATCTATGACCTCTGAGTAGCTTGGGAAGTTTTCAGTGCTCTGTAATTGATGTTATTACCCAATGATGAAAAGTCTGTTTACTCCGGGTTATACATATGAGAGAAAAGCTTAAAAAAAAAAAAAAAAGAAACTGGGACAATTTTGTCCTAAATCAAAAGATGCATTTGAGAGAAGAGTAAGTTACAGTCTCCATTTATATGAATTAGATCATAAAGTTTTAAGTAAAACAATGAATTTCACTTTTGTTTGTATGCTCCTGATCAGGACACAATCCACTAAAGCAGCCATGGAGATGAATCAGTTTCCACTTTGAATAAGGAGTCAAATTCACTCATTTCTGCATGTTCTATAAAACTAGAAATGTTCCATAAATCTAGTCTTAACTTCTGGCTATGACACACACCCAACTGTCTGCAGCAAGCCTCTGGGCTGCTTTTTCAAATCATATATTTTGATGCATGATTCATACAAGACACGATCTAGCCTTTCATTAGCTTGCCTCAAGAAGAGATAGTTGGATGCTATTAAGTCAAAAGCATTCGAAAAAATGTCCTTGTTTTCAGTTGATCTACTCAGTGAATCAATATTCCTCCTACTCAACCACCTCGCTCTCAAAGGAAGTCAGATGTTCATGGCCCTGACCTTAAATATTGGCCCTTAGCCCATCACTTAAATGATAGACAGTAATTACAGAAATGGTGAACAGAACTGTCAGTTCAGAAAAAAAACAACAAAACAGAGAAAATCAAAGATGACTGGAAAGAAAACACAGATACAATGCAATCTGGCTAACCAGATCTCACCAAGAGGGTGACATACTGTAGCTTAACCCTGATAATAAATACACTGGATCTGATATTTTTATGAAAACCATGCATGTATCAGGCTGGAAATTATCAACATATGATTGAAACCTTATGAAATAAGGTTCATATCATATGCAACATATGATGTGAAACCTTTGGTTCAATTCCTTGTATGCCAGATATACCCCTTTCCCTGCAACTCTGGTGGTCAAATTCTTGGAATATCAAAAGCTCTAGTGATAACTGCTTTATTTATCTTAGTGTGACCAAAAAGATACTCCTACTATCTGCTATGAATTCAGGCCTTATATTCCAAGAAGAGAACACCTTTCAAACTGTATTAGCACTATTGCCTCATTTGAGACGTACAGGGATGTCTGTTTTCCCCTTTTTTTTTTTCTTGGGTGGGGGAAGAAAACAAGTGCTAGAGTTATCACCTGAACTCTTCAGTATCACAGAAGCCACATTCACATAGCTCAAGATTCAAAAGTCTTCAGTGATCCTGGCTACCCACCTCATTAAGACCGGAAAAAGTCTATGCTTACATTGGCAGGTACTCGTACACCACCTGAAAAATCACACAGCTCTGAAGCTCTGTTTCCTTCTGTACTTCCAGATTTGCTTTTGAAAACCGAAATTACAAGTTGCTAAACCAGACTGGAAAAACATTCTCCCCTCCTGGTAAACATTCTGTTGGCATAATGCAGTTTGCTAAAGAAATACCCTAATCCAACCTAGAAAGCAAAAGCTGTGTGTCAGCACTGCTAGAAAGTGCAATAGTGCTTCAGGCATTTTAATATAAAGCAGTTATTTCATGTTGCTACCTGCCTCTGAGACCAATAAATCTAATCAATGAAAACATGAAGCACATTCAAGGTGTATTTTTAACTCCTCAGCCACAACAATGCATGCACGAAATGCCCTTCACATAATCCATGCCAGGTAAACCCTTTGTTTTCTATTGGCCTGTCAGCTTACTGTCACACCAGCAAACAAGGCTTTGGAGCAGTATTTAAGTCAGAAGCAAAGGCTTTAGAGAAAGCTGTTAAAACATATTTGAAAACAAATCCCATTAGTAACTTAAAAAGAGTACTTTTTTCAATAGGAAATGATAAATGCAGACTTTCTTTTGATGATACCTTGAAATACGACAGCTACGATTTCCCAAAACAATGCCTCCTTTTCCAAGACATTTTCTGCACACTCAAAAGAATTTCTTAACAACAGTAATTACACTGAGCATAACATAAGTGGCCTAGTAGTGCTATTCCTGGTCAGAAAAGAGCATAGAAAACCGACAGCTTCCAGTACTCATGTGAAAAGACATAATGGTTGTGATCACGATATAGAAATGTCTGGTATTGCTGCAATTTTGTTTTACAAGGAGATGGGAATAGGAGCTACACATCTTGCATATCGAAAAAAATCTGGAAGTTCAGAAAGTTCTGAGTCTAAATTGGATATTGGTTCTGATGGCTTTCTCCACTATATTTTTGGTTGTGACAAAGCAAGTACAACACTGCGGACCTCGATTCATGGGGACATCACCTCACTTTCTCCTTACCTCCCACAACCGTATTTGTACAGTTGGGCATTAACTCAAACATGAAGTCCCTAAACCCTGCCTGACCCTCACTACAGAGGAGAATTCAGCAATGGTGAATTTAATTTGCTCTTCCAAGTACTCAAACTAAATTGAGGTTAACACACTGGGGAAAAAAAGATGCAGCTTTGCTTAAAATGATTCCCCTGCCACTGCTGAAAACTCTTCCATCATACTTATCTCTGTGATTTGGAGCTAAGCAGACAGAGCAAGACTGGAGCACTCCCTTGACACATCAAGTATTTCTAGGCAAAACACTTGTCATGTGCCTTCCCCAAAGTGATCTTCACCCACTTCATCCACCATTTGAGCACAGTAGCTTTTTTCAGATAGCTTACAATGCATTCATCAAGCACCATGTGTCCTTCACCTGCAAACTGTTACCATGTGGTTTATATAAAATTTTCAGTAGGAGACATTTTTATTGGACTCCTGTGTTATGTCTTCATATCCCTGGCTACATAAATACAACTCCAAGGTCTCCTCTACACGTGATCACATTATAATTTTGTTTATAAATTAATATAGCTAAACGAAACAACCTGAAGACATCATTACAACTCAGCATATATATATATTTTTACTTGCACATCTCATTTCAGTACATCTGTGAAACTACGATATACTAGTACAAATACCTTCCAGTTACTTACTGTAGAAATAAAACAATCTAAATTTGAAATATTTATCAGTCAAGGGTGATGTTTTTGACTGAATGCCAGGTTTAACTTATGATCTAAGTCCTGACTAGCAAATACCCTACCCATGTGTTGACCATGCACACTTGGCCTTGTTGAACTTCATGACATTCACACAGGCCCATCTCTCAAGTATGTCAAGTATTGCTACGGAGGACATCTCTTTCTTCCAGCAAGTCAACTGCACCACACAGTTTGGTCGTGTTGGCAAACTTGCTGAGGGTGCTCACGATCCCACAATCCACATCACTAACACAGATGTTAAACAGCACCAGTCCCCTTGAGAAATGCCACTGTCATGGTTTAAGACCAGCTGTAAATCTGCCAGGATTACTCCGCCTTCCTCCCCCTGCTCCCAGAGGGATGGGGAGGAGAATCAAAAGACTGTAACTCCCACGGGTTGAGATAAGAACAGTCCAGTAACTAAGGTGTAACACAAATCACTGCTGCTACCACCAATAACAATAATGATAAGGGAAACAACAAGGGAAGAGAATACAACCACTCACCACCCACTGACTGATACCCAGCCCAACCGAGCACTGAACTAACTCTTCCAGGTGTTTATATGCTGGGCATGACACGCTGTGGTATGGAATACCTCTTCTGCCAGTTTGGGTCAGGTGTCCTGTCTCTGCTTCCTCCTGACTCACCCTCCTCCCTGGCAGAGCATGAGGCTCAGAAAGTCCTTGATTAGGCTAAACATTCTAAGCAGCAGCTAAAAACATCAGTGCTATCAGTCCTGTTCCCAGGCCAAAAATCAAAACCGCAGTACTGCACCAGCTACTGAGAAGGAGAAAAATGACTGCTGCTGCTGAACCCAGGACAGCCACTCATCACCGCTCTCCACAGCTTCCACTGGTCTCTCCAAGTCTGTGATTAGTAAAAAAAAAAATCACCTTACATGGGACGGATTTTTCCTAGGTAACTATGTTCTTCCAGAGTGAACAGAAGGGTTAGCCAAGTAAGTTTGTGCTTTAAGTCTTTGATGCTTTTGACAAGGTATATGATAGCTCCAGTTTTTCAGTGAAAAGGATTTTTGATGCAATATCAAGGAAGTCTATCACAGGTCAGCTCAAGCATGCATTTCTTTTTTTAAAAAAATGAGCAAAGCTGCTTATTCATAGCAAGTGCCAACTATTTCAGATCTCTTTAATATCTGCCTTTACATGGCAGTGTTATGAGATGCTGGAAAAGTACCATCTTTTGCCTGAAGATGTAAGCCTGCTTCTGGACTGCTGTCAACCTCAGTAATGAGAGTAGGAACAGAAAACCTCAATAAGGTGGCATATCTTTGATGACCCCTCTCTTCCTACACTGCATTTTAGTGGGTGATTTAAGTTGGACTCTGTTACAGAAAGATCTCCAAGGATCTAGATATGATTGTGAATGAATGGCCCTTTCTCTTCCTAATCAAAGAGCTAAGCCAAAGTCTTTCTGTCTTTCAAGCAGTTGATCTTCCTCAGTTATCCATTACATGAATAAAACCCTTTGAAACAGGTGGTCTGAAAAGAAGTACATCTCACCTGTCAGGAGAGATGTGGCAAGAATAGGTCAGCAGACTGAGCAGGCTTTTAAGTGTTCATAAGCTTTTCGTGCAAGTATGAAAACATTACCATCACTTTCCAGATTAAACTGTCACACAGAAGAATACCATCTACATGAGTGAAATCATAGCTGTAGATTTTAAGGATGAAGTCTCTCTTACCCTTTTAATTTGGGAGCAAACAAAATATAGAGCATGTAACAATTTGGATTTAACAGAATTGCTGGTATCTAAAAATTGTGTCAGCAGTTCAGGTAAGATCTGTGTATAAACAGTCTCTAAGATTCCTTAAGATTATTTGGAGCAAAGAAGGAACTTTTCCACAGTAGCTGCCACATGCTAATTATGACAGAATTTAGCCAAGATCATTTTATTTAAATGCTTGTCACCCATTCACAATGCTCTGTGACTGCGCAGACTTCCATTATACTCGAAGTATAAAGATAAGCAGCTCCAAGGAGGGCTCTTGCATGTTGCTGGCATGGTGTCTGTAACAGACTCCACATCCAGTCTGCAGCTAGCTAAATCCTATGTGTCCCAGTTGAGTACAGGCTAACGCTAAACACTAAATATTCCTACACAAAAAATGCTCACACTTTTGCATTGCCTCTGTATTGCTGGATATTTATGCCTAATAGCTAAACTTGTCAGGTTTCCATGCTGTACAATTACTACTTCAGCTAGCATCCCACACACTGAGTGAAGCTTGAAGCCACTCAGCAGAAAACAGCAGCTTAAATATACAGTTTGGTGTAGTAACAACAGTATTTGAAGATCAATACATTTTTTTGAGGCCAAGAAAGAGCAAGACCCCAGCATAGGACAAGAAAGCACTCTTCTGTATCTGATCTCCACTTTACCTTTCTTAGAGCCTTGAACATTTCAGCAGTATCAACATTGCAGCAAGTGTCAAGTCAATGAAATGTCAACATACACAAGTCTGAGAAAAATACCCAATTCCCACTGATGTTAGTGAGAAACTTCTCTTACAAGGTTAACTCTTCAGCACCTAACCACATAGAGTGATATTAAGGCCTCTTTACCTTAACTAGAAAGTTTTTATATCACTTTAGTTTTGTAATCAACATAATGAGCACAATTACATTTACTTCATGCTTTTTATGGAACAGTGTGGAGTCATTAATTGCTCATTACTGTGAAGATGAATGCAGTTCTGTGCCAAGTCAGAATACAATTGTAAGGCAAAGCAAAAGCAGCTTTATTTAACACAATTGTAACTGATCACAGTAGATCTGAAAACAGGAAAATAACAACCTTCTGTCGGATTACTAAAATAGGTGCAACACAAAAAAAATACAGAAGAAAAAAGAATGGAAGAAACTCTTGAGAAACAACAGAAAGAGAAGCTAGCTCTACTTTAAGTCATAAACTACTTACTCTGGAGAACTTGCCTCAAGTCTCTTTTAGCTACAGGCTTTCTTCAAAAAGCTTAGTCCATCTGATTTCTCTCTACTTCCATTCCAACCTTTCACTCCAGGAGAGATGACAGTACTGCTTTTACATTATTCACACTACACGGGAGGATAAAACTGCTTAGCGTGATTTCACATGAACTTAAGATACTCACTGCAATGCAGCTATGACTACCCAGGACTGCAGACAGAGCCTTGGGCAACATGGCCAAGGGTGAGGTGCCCCTGCCCATGGCAGGGGTTTGGAACTAGATGATCTTAAGGTCTTTTCCGATCCAAACCATTCTATGAATCTATGATTTTCTTCACAAAAAAAAAAAAACTATTTAACAGTAAAGGTTCATCTCTGCTGAACACCCAACACTCATGGAAGAAGGGGGCTTACTCTGGTATCTGCAGAGCACAGGATACAAAGCCTGGACTGCAGTCACAGTGCAAAGAACAAATTCAAATAGTGTTATGAGCCAGAACTGAGGCAGAAGCTCCTTGAAACCCAAGTGCTTTGTGTGAATATTTCATTCAGCAACTCTTTATTCAGCAGCAGCTAAGAACACAGTAAGTTTAACTCTAAAAATTAGACAAAACTTTATTATCAAGTGATGAAATTACTTTCTGTCCCATTTTGCTCCCATCATTCCTGTCTCTGCCAAGACTGAATCCCTGAGAAACATTTCTTACAAAATGTATCCACTCTAAAATAATTATCCTAAGGAATAATGACTAAGGAAGAACTTCTATCTATATTTAATTAAAGCTGAAAAAAAATCTTACCATAATCAAAGGTAATTTAGATCTTCCACCAAGAACTTTGCACATATTGCCAAGGATAAATAAGGAAGTAGCCTCAGCTGGGTCCATCTTCTTAACAAATAGAATTGTGGTGAACTTTAGATTGTACTTCGAGTTTCTATTGAGAAGCAGACTCAGCAATGTTTCATTCAGCCTGTTAACCTAATGAAAGCCTGATCTACAGCTCATAAGGAGACAAGAAACATTCCAGTAATGTTTATGAGCTTTGTACCAGGCTTTTTGAGGAAGCAATCGTTTCCTTTTTGTGCCATACTTTCAGACTAGCAAGGGGAAAACTATCTTGCCATCAACAGTAAAGTTCACACTCTTTTATAAGGACTGGACTTCAAAGGATGTTTGCTCTTCACTTGAACCTCAGATATGTTTCTGGAAAAAAATAGCTGCTGGTAATACCCAGTGCAAGTATTGTGGCAAAACATGTAACTGACTTTAAAAACGCTGGTCTCTTCATAAGGTGTAATAGCTATGTGGCATACTGAGGTTAGCCCCATGTAATGTTGGTGGAAAGTGTGAGAACGGGTGGAAGGAGATGAAATCATCTAAACGCAACATGGACACAGTCCATCTGAAAAGTCCATCCTGGAGGTGAGCACTGCAGAGAAAGGGACAATCACACAAAGTCAAGAAGCATTTTGACGTCCTTTCAAATTGAACAATTTTTTTGCAAAAATATGAATTTTGAGGGTGTTTATATCTAGTTACGTTTGGAGGCTTCCCTTCCATTTTATTTTTCATGAAGCACTGCTTTTCTTCGGAAAGCTAGCACTTTTCACACACAGTAAAATAACAAAACAGTTAAAATGGTTTTGTCAAACATATAGCAAGGGTCCCTCCATCACTGTGCTGAGTTTCCTACAGCTTCAGTACTGAGGCAGACTTAGTTCAAAACCATTTAATGAGCACCACTCCTGAAATACGCACTAGGACCATTTTGCACGTTTCCCCACATAGTAAATCCTTCTCTGGTAAGACAGGGTGCAACATGTGACGCACTCTGGGCCTACTGTTGCCAGCTCACTTATTTACTTATTTACTTTTTTAGCGTTATTCAACACCTTACCCTGAGAGCTGCCCTTTCTCACAGTGAAGTGCTGCTGGATTTGTACTGCAGTACTATTTGGCTTCCATTCAAAAAAAGAAGGAATTGGGGGGCTCATTCAGTTTCCAGGCAGGCTGCTTGTCCCTTCAGAAAGTGAACGCTTGAATACCCTCAGAAGCAAGATTGTTATTTCCTTAAAATAAATTAACAAACTAAGTCTTTTTTTCCTGTTGATTTTTTCACGGTTTTCTTTCTTTTTTGTTTTGTTTTGTTCGGGTGTTGCTGGTTGGGGAGGGTCTCTGAGTTTTTGGCTGTTTGCTCCCCCCAGAGTTAAGAAAGAACACTGGAACAGTGATGAATTTGAACAATTGCCTTGCAAGCAGAGTGAACTCAGTGTAGAATGGGAGAGACAGGGACTAAGGAACTGCTCACAACTCTGCTGGTAACCAGGGTACATCACTTCCCCTGCACTGCTTACTTGATCTCGTACTGATGCAAGCCCTCTGGGTCAAGTTGCTCAGCTTGCGGATTTTCATCGCCTAAAGGAATTGTTCTAGTTGTCTAATCTGACTCCCCCCAAGGGGTGTAAAGCCATCCCTTGAGGTACAGTGCAAACAATCCTTATTAATCTGTAGAAATCTCAGGGTCTGGATTCTTCATTTTCTTAGAAATGTCACCCACTCTGCTCACTATTCTAGACTTTTTTTGTTCCCTCTGTTCAAATATTCCCTTCCAACTTCCTTCTGAGCACTGTCCCCCTGGCACACATCCCCTTAACAAACCCTTCTCCTTCTGCAAACACTTGGGTCACATATCCCTTCAGTTCCAAAACTTATTTTGGTAGCTCCATATGGGCAGAAGCAGTAATATTCACAATTCAAAGCAATGCACAGCCATGCTGTGATTCTCTAGAGATTCCTCTCCTGCTGCTCAGACTTGCTCCTGATTTATTGCTGGCTGTGTCTTCGTTTTAAATGGCTACAGCAGCTCACCAGCAGCAAGCTGAAGTCCCATCCCGGACAAGAAAAGTGCACATATCACAAACCACATCTGCAGATCCCTCGTCACATTCAGTAGGTGATATTTACAGGCCAATTTTCTGAGCAGCTGTTATGTTAGTAACGTTTTGTTAAGTAGGTTGCACTTTCCAGTTAAAAAAGCAAAACAACAAACAAGCACAAATGCTGCTGTAGCACCACATTACATGCTTTGAATATGGGAACTGCAAGACAGCTGAAATGGTAACCTTTGCTCCTCAGCTATTTCATCAATTCAAGCTGTTAGTGCTGCGCATGCATGAACAGAATTGAAAACTAAGGCCAAACCTGCCACAGCCAAGCAAGCTCTCCATCAAAAGATCGTACTCGTAGCAGCTTAGCATCAACAACTTGAAGGCTCAGTTTGAATGAACAAGGTTTCAATTTGGAAGCACTGGAATTCATGGGGACATGGCATATTTTCAAACCAAAACCCCAAATCCTAATTTTTTAGGCTAGGGATGGTCAGCACACATACTAAATTTGCTTGGCTACCCAGACAGAGACACAGAGGATACACTGCTGCCACTGAATCACGTGGTTATGTCTTCCACAGCCATCTAAGATAAGAGCTTTCTTCAGCATGATATCTCAAGACAAGTAACCTGGCTCCTGCCCTGGTGATACAATATAAAGCTGAGTAAAGTGCTCTACTTTAACCCCCCTGCAGGGACCATCTTCACGGGCACATATCTGATGGGCCACTGAATGCTCAAACCAGCTTATCTTCTGCATCAGAGAAGCAATGCTGGAACACAGGTCCTCTGAGCACTACAATAAAGCTTCATCCAGTTGAAGCCACTGAGAAGTATATCCTTCAAGGAAATAAAAGAAGTGGTCTTAGGGAAGGAGCATTTCTTCTACCAGAGTGCAACAGAAGCTTACCATTAAGTGGTCTTGACTTCCCTCACAACTGACCTTGATTTCTTCAATGTTTTGGCTGAAATTTCAATTGTTTTGCATACTTTGTCCTGAAGTGCCCATCTTCAGAAAATGGGGCACCAATTCAATTTTCCAGGAGGACTTACTTTAATAACAGAACACTTCCTTTCCAACATCCTGGGAGAGGCAAGCCAACCTGGTGTGTGTCTCAAGGTGGCACAAGAAAGAAAATGAAAGCCTGGAGAAGAGAAGGCTCCAGGGAGACCTTCAAGCAGCTTCCAGTACCTAAAGCAGATCTAGAAGAAACCTGGGGGAGGACTTTTTACAAGGACATGTAGTGATAGGAAAAGGGGGAATGGCTTTAAACTGACAGAAGGGAGACTGAGATTAGACATTAAGAAAATATTTTTTACAGTGAGGGTGCTGAGACACTGGCACAGGTTGCCCAGAGAAGCTGTTGCTGCCCCATCGCTGGTAGTGTCCAAGGCCAGGTTGGATAGGGCTTGCAGCAACCTGGTCTAGTGGAACATGTCACTGCCTGTGGCAGGGGATTGGAACTGGCTGAGCTTTAAGGTCCCTTCCAACCCAATCGGTCTTTCCAAACTTGGACAACTTGGAACTCTCCAACCCAGCCTGCAGACCCAGAGCTCCAAGACAGCAAAGGGATTTAATAGCCAATTGTAAAAATGCTTCTACCAAATAAAAGCCTGCCCTCTGAATGGCCTGAAACCTTTTTCATGTGCAGCTTCAATACAGGAAATTAATCAAAACAATACAAACAAAAGGAAAGTCATCTTCTGAACAGTAATATAAATGCAGACAATGCAAATAATTTTTGCTGCTTTAATTCCCTGGAGACACAACTGTATATATTAAACAAGGCTAAGATATTAAAATTCCACATTTCCATCAATGAAATTGCTGCTGTAAACATCCCTGGATCCACTTTTAAAACTACTTTTAATAGCCCATATCTGACTCATTTTTCTGTCAGCCTTACAGCATTTTTGTGATCACTCTGTCACTGTTTCACCTCTCCCTGGGGCATTACTTGGGAATTCCTTGGGCTCAAGAGCCAGGGCTGTGTTCCCAGCTCACTTTGGTCACCCTGCCCACGATTTCTCCCAGCACACATGCCTTTCCATCCTTCCTGGCTTTACTTGTAACCGTAAGTACCTTCCAAGTATAAACCATCCCTTTCCTAGCATCTACAACACTGGGTCCTTGTTTTATGTCCTGGACACTTCTTCAATGTAAATACTAATGCAAGTCTATTCTGGGCTTCTGGCATTTCTGAAGTGTTCATTAGCATGGCGTCCAGATATTAAGCAGTTAAAGAGCTGTTCTAACCTCCCTTATTATATACTTTGAGCCTCATTAAAGCAAAATCCTTTCCTAAGACACTTCTTGTGATTGACTGCTCTTCAAATATTTGAAGAAAATTACTCACTGGTTGGGAATTTTGTATCAGAGTAATTTGCAGTTGGGAACATTCTTAAAACGAATTTTCCATAGATCATTTTCAGATCCTCTTCCTTCAACATCTAAAACTGATTTTCTACCAGGGGAAAAATAATATAAAAATAAAACCAATACCTGCCTGGTGAGCTGATTAGTGGTACCCAAGACTGCTGATGGAAGTAGAGTGCCCCATTTCTTCCTTTCAGCTATACAAGCTCTTTTAAGTATACTGATGGATTTCACTGAAGATGGCCTGCCTGCCTCCATCTCTGGCAGCTCAGACGGAAAGTTCTTCTTGGCCTCACTGCCTATCTGTAGACAGATTGGGAATGAGGCATGAAGCTTCTATGTCAGTAGCAAGAGACCTACATTTCACTTCAGTTCTCTCCCAGTTTTTTTTTTAATTTTGGAGGAAAAAAAACAAAACAAAAACAATAACTTTCACATACTGCTAATTATTTTGAATATTAATGAAAGAAATGCCAGCCAGCTCCACTGGCAACTTATCCTGAGCAGTTTCTATATTGGCTGTGTTTAGGATGCTGTCAATACTGTAACAGTACACACACACTGTCAGGGCTTCTGCTCAGTAATCACATTCTGCATTAGCTTATGGGGGACAGAGTCAGAGGCCATGAGCAGCTACATCATCAGAATACTAAAGTGTTATTGTGCTGTTTTCTATAATCTCCCACATGAGAAAACTTCATCTTCTCAGTAAAATGCTTTCCTGTTCTACATTTGCAACCAATGTGATTTTGTAAATGAAAGCATTGACACTACATATTCATAAGACAGTGTATTTAAATATGAAAAAGCTGAGCAGGTACAAACTACCAGTCAGCAACTCAGCTAGTAGGAGCATTATTAACCGCATTATTCTTTCAAGGAATGAACCTCTCAGCCCTGAAAAGAATTCAAGCAGACTTAAGTAGCCTCATTCCGTGAGATCCCACAAATATTTACCTCTTTTCCCGACACAGACATTACTCTAGGTATCCCAAAAGAATTTTAAAACTCCTTTTGCCCAGACCTGTAAACTCTTCAATATCCAAGCAGTCCTTCTTGTATCCCTGTTCTCTAAAGTTGCAATTACTTGAGTGGAGATTAGCAGAATTTAACTGGCTCAGTGAAAGAATCAATTTTCCATCACTGATGCAGTTTGACAGCAAGGATCAACAACACAAGAAGCTGGCATCAAAAAAAGAAAAAGAATGAAAAGCATGACATAAAAATTCAGCTGGAAGAGGGAAAACAAACAAATATTGGAAACAACTTGGGTCAAAGAGGCTTACTTTGAGTGATCTCACACAAATTACACATAAGAGAAAAGGCAAGACTATACTGTCAGTAAATAGCTACTTAGGCTTTCAATTAACTGTCTATTCATTACTCATTCTCTCTGCAGCTGCAAGTCCAAAAGCCAGACTCTGCATCTGCAGTGTAATTCCTGCACCCATGGATTCCTCCACCAGTAAGTGATGTTACTCTGCATTTACACCCTACAGTCATTTTATTCCCAGCTTCAGCTGAGCAGGACCCAAGGAAACAGAAACATAGCTCAGAGGAATTTCTCGCTGTGCTTCATTTGGGCTGTAACAAGGAGAAAGTGGGAACTCCTGAGACAACTTGGTAACCACAACAGGAGTACTGCCTAAAGGGTGCAGATGTAGTGATGCTCACATTCAAACTGAGCCCACCAGATATATTCCCCCCATTCCGTAATCCCCATCTCAAGCCCCTTCAGGTTCCTTTTGCAGTGATCGAGTCCCCAGATACTCTCCTAGATTTGCAGTGCATCCCCGAGACTAATCTAAAGTGGGGTGACAAGGTGTGTTACCCCAGTCTGTGGAATCCCCAGAAGGCAGTGTGCACAAAAGCTGGAACTGCTGAAGAAAACCCTACAAAACCCCCAATTGGGCAGACTGTCAGCAGGAAGGAGGTACACGAAGGGGAGCTGCAGCAGAGCTATCAACACACGAGACCCATGATCAGCTAACTGCTTTTGACAGGCTCTCCTGGGCTTGAACAACTGAGGAAAATCCATAAACCACATTTTTCTCATTGGAATGGGTCCAGATGCAAAGGGAACAATTAAAAAGGAGAAAAGGATGTAGGCATCCTTACAACACTGGAGCACATAAGCAGTGTCCAAGTGATTTAGAAGCCTTGGTCACAACTCTTTCTAATAGTTCCCAAATTGGACACCTGAACCCTACTACCTGTCTCATCATTTCACTGCTCCTCCATCATCTGTAAGCAATAGCTCTACGCTGTCATGCTCAGGTTTCCGCATGCTTCCCAAAGCAAGCAAGGCTTTTGCAAGCATCCCTGTGAATTTTCCCCTCCTGCTGCACCACTCAAACCTACTGACTTGGACCAGCTTTTACAGCTGCAGTAGCACAGAGAAATCTCTAAAACACACCAGGCAGCTGGGCAGAAAAAAGACATCCAAGAAGCATCCCCTGGGAGTGCCCTTTCCAAAGAAAAGGCCAAGCTTACCTTTTATTGAGCACCTGTGAATCCTGGAGAGAGAATTAGAAAGAGAAAGAAAACTCTCATGAAGTCCTGGCCCAGGGGGAAAGTTTCAGTCAGAGCTGGCAATGAACCACAAGACAAAGCCATTGGAAACCAAGCTCCATTACTTCTACTGTGCACAGAACTACTTGTTTAAAATATCCCTTACCTGAGGATCTCAGCAATTTAATTAAGTAAATGGCCCTCAGAAGCAGGTAAGTATCATGATGCTTATGTTACAGATGGCTTGCACTGAAGCACTGAGCAGTTAATTGAGTTACCCACGACCACACAGGAGGTGTAACACAGGAACCCATGAGTCTCACCTTTCTGATCTTTTTCTCTAATAAAGGGACTCAATTTGAATCACACTTGCCAGACTTTACAGCAGTTCCACAGCACAACACCTAGATAGCCCCATCAGCACATAAGGACAGTCAATACACTGTGATGAAACTGGCAAGTTCTGATTTCTCCAGAACCTCTTCCCACTTTATTTCAATCTGAAGACCGCCACATCTCACAGTAAGTCTGCTCAGTTGCACCTCTGCTCTGATTTTGCACAAACAGTCTAAGCTAGGCTTTATAGCTGGTGCAAGAGCAGTTGTCAACACTGAACATACAGCAGCCCACCAACCTCTGACTGCAAAGTTTGCATCTTGCAAACCAGTCTCAGCCATCCCAGTACAGGCTCTGGAAAAAGCATCCTCCAGGGCCAGCCTTGCTGACTGCATTTGGGCAATGTCTGGCCTTGAATGGAGACCTGAAACTGAGCAGATGGAGTTCCTCCTGCAGATGTCCAGGAAAGTGGTAACAAAAGCTTGTCCATCTTTCAGTCAGATGTCCCTGATAATTAGGACTTCACATTAAATAACCCCTTCATGTAGGATTTATTGTTATTGCCAAATTGTGGTTTTCTTTTCAGTTTCCAACCACATTATTTTTCTTGAGCTCCAAAGCACCTGAAGTCAGAGCATTGCTTTCCATCTGGCTAGAGGTAGGTGAGTAGCACCTTTGAGACCAAAAGCAAAAACATAAGAGAATAAAAAATAAAACAGATCCTCACATCCCTAACTTTACATCTCCAAATGCTATAAAAGATGTTAAATGTTAGTCACAATCTGCCTCTCCAGCAGCTGGAAAGCTGGATTGTGCATAACTAAAACAAGACATCAGATAAGTCTTGCATGGAATAATTTCTGCGCCCATGAGAACTCAGAACTATGGGAGGACACACCTCAAGCTATGAAATCTATTGCTGATTAAAATAGTACTGCTGGTAAATCATTATGCTTAAATAACAATTTTAGCAAGGCAAACAGCATGGAATATGAATAAGGGATAGAATCAAAGAAAGGAAAATGTCTGTACTTGAGTAGATATAGGAGAGTGGCATAGATGAAACAGGTCAGAAAACGTAAGTGGAGAAATACATTTTAACTGTTAGACTTCATAAATTTGACACTAAAAATGGAGTCATCTGTAGCTGGACTAAGCAAACTATGGGATAGCTGACAATGTAGAACAAGCTTCTGTTGAGCTATACAAATATTTGTGCTCTATGAGGCCATAGAGCTTCTGCAGCACATCAGAGAAACTAACTTCTGGATTCCAATTTGCACATGGGTCTGAGGCTAGACACAGGTCCAATCACCCAAAGGCAAAGCACAGCACATCAGCTTCATTAACTGATCTCATGACAGTGTGTGGGGCTCTTGTGATGAGAAGAGCCCACTGCTAATGCAGTTAGCAGGGCAACTGCAGCATGTCAGTGCTTAAAAAGGCCAAAATACGTTGAATACCCTTTCAGCCTTGTATGGTTACTTTAATTAAAAAGCATTAATAAAAGTCAATTAGAAAGGAATAAACCCCTTTTTGCAAAAACCCTAGTGCTGAGTTCAGATGTAAGAGTTGCTTTTTTTCCTTCCCAGTAGCTGGTGCAGTGCTCTAGTTTGGTTTTAGTCTAAGAACGACGCTGATAACACACCAGTGTTTTAGTTGTTGCTAAGTAGCACTTATCCTGATCAAGGACTTTTCAGTCTCTCACGCTCTGCAGTGAAGAGGGGTACAAGAAGCTGGAAGGAAGGAGAGACAGGACACCTGACCCAAACTAGCCAAAGAGGTACTCCATAACACAGCACATTATGCCCAGCATATGAACTGGGGGGAGTCACCTAGAAGGGACCCATCTCTGCTCAGGTGGGGCTGGGTATCGGTTGGCAGGTGGTGAGCAATTGTATTGTGCATCACTTGTGTTCACTGGAGTTTTTTTTTATTTTCCTTTCCCCTTTCAATTCTACATTTTCTCCCCTTTTTGTTTCCCTTATTATTATTAGTGGTACTAGCAGTAGGTTTGTATTACACCTTCGTTACTGGACTGTTTTCATCTCAACCCATGGGTTTCACATTCATTTGATTCTCTGCCCCATTCCACTTGGAGGGAAGACATAGAGGGGATGTGAACAAATAGCTGCATGATTTTCAGTTACCAGCCAAGCTTAAATCACGACACCTAGTTAACACACCCAAGGAGCTTTAACACTAGTGAGATGAAATTTGTTCAGCCTAACGCACTGGTTCAATTAAACACAAGGAACAGTAGTTTCTGTGCACATAATCCTCCCCCGGCTGAGTCATTCAGAAGTTAAGGCAATGACTTCTTTTTAACTTACCAAAGATTGAATTCTACAGCATCTTTGAGAAAAGGAAGCACATTCAGTGCTGCTTCCAAGCAACATCAGTAACAAGTGGAGTCAAATAAGAATTTCTTACTGTGGTGAAGCAAACACAGTCACATCGAGTACCTGATGTTTGAAAGTCAAAGACATCTCCTGGATTATACAATGTGTTCTTAAAGGCATCCTGTTCAGGATGAGAAAAGAGGCAAATACAGAACTCCCTAGAGTAGAATTGACTCTGAGTGTAAAACATTTCACTCAGGGCTGTTAAGAGGGGGTCTTTATTTTTTTTCCTTTAAACCAGATTTGTGCCTCAAACAATGGCAAGTTGCAAAGTGTTCAAAGCAACTGATCTGCATCAGACTGCCTGAAGGCAACCTCATCTTCTGGACACATGTAACATGGGCAAGTCCAGGAACTATATTGTGCTTATGAACCTCTTCTTGTAACAGGATCCAAGGTTTCCAATAGAGGCAAGGGTCTGCCTGCCTGGGGAGCAGCTCACTGGGGAGTCCTGGGGGCCCTAGCAGACAGCAACAGAGCACAAGCCAGCCCTGTACCCTGGCAGCACAGGTAGCTGGCAGCCTCCGAAAGTGTAGGAACAGAAACCCAGGCAGTGACCCAGTGAAGTGATTATTCCTACTGTTCAGCACTTGTATATGGTATCATAAGTCAAATTTTCTCTTTTTTTGACTGCTTATAGGTTACTTCAGTTCTCTTGCTGAGTTTTCTTTCCCTGTCACAATCCCTACTTCCCCATTCAAGAATCTCCTGAGCAGCCTACTGCTAGTCCAATTGCCATAGCCCCATTGATAGCTTAACACTGAAGGTGGAAAACACGTAAAGCCCATCTTACTCCTTGTCTTTCACTCCTCTACTGCAAGTCTCTGCTTTCTTGATTTCTGCCTCTCCATCCTTCACTGAATGTAAGGGAGTTTGGGGCAGGGAAACAAAGCCACCAGGAGCTTCATGCAATTTACAGCAATTATGGAGAAGTGACCTCCAACAAAGAGCTCATCTGCTCCATAGCTGGGAGGCCCATGCTCCTTTCTGCCGATTTCATTTTGATAGACCAAGACTCCTCAGTTTTATAAACATATTTATGCACCAGGTGGGTTATGCCGACAGCCACCAATAAATCTTATCTTTCCTGCACAAGTCTTGATAGCACTGAGTGACAGACGCACTAAAACTTGGTATAAACGTGGAGATAAACATCTGCCATTCTTTTCCTTCTTGTCTTTATGGTATCACCATTTTAGAAGTGACAACCCGTGGTTTTGCTTTTAGCACAGCTGTTCTAAAGCTGTCTGAATAACAACAGAGGCTATGCAGAAACATTAATCTTTACTTCTTGGGGGAAAGAATGGCTTTACAGAGCTTTCTGCCCACCACAGCTTCCCTTCTTTTTAAAGGAAAGTACACTGACAGTAGTCTTAAAATTGGGGATAATAAATGTGTCGTGGTTTGAGGCCCCCCTCAAACAGTTCTGCACACCCCCCCCTTTTTCTTCCCCAGTCCTGGGGAAATGGGAA